>CAKNWT010239182.1:352-10749 GCA_932066315.1 Andricus coriarius
GTCTGTCATGCTTGAGAGCCCGTCTCGAAGCGTTTGGAATGGTGCAAACAATCACACAGTCAGTAAGTCAGTTTGTCATGCCTGAGCCTGTCTCGAGGCGGTCAAAATGTTGCTAATCACCAACCATCAAAATGTCTGTCATGCCTGAGAGCCTGTTTCGAGGCGTTCACAATGTTGCGAACCATCAACCATTAATATTTCTATCATACTTGAGAGCCCGTCTCGAAGCGTTTGCAATGTTGCAAACAATCACACAGTCAGTAAGTCAGTTTGTCATGCCTGAGAGCCTGTCTCAAGGCGTTCGCAATGTTGCCAACAGTCCATTATCAACTTTATCAATTCAAGTACCAAGAAATTAAAGGATGTTTTTTAAATGTAAGTTAAATATCAATCTTGATAAAGGCTGTTCTATTCGTTCGAAACAATAAACAAAATTGATGTTTATGAAAATAACTATAAAAATCCTGAGAATAATTAATTGCTCAGTATTGAAAATCTGACAAAAATGAGATAAGTAATAAGCCTTTACGTGAACTTTTATTCTGTATAATTCATGCGATATTTTACTAATAAAATTTATTGTAAACTCAGTCTATTTTTTAAACTCAATGTTGAAAGGCGTTCCTTTTTACACACCAAAAATGTCATTCCATATGCGTAGGATATTTTTCCTATTAAAAACTCCCTCGAAATACATTTATAGCATTGAATTCTTGAAAAACAGAAAATACGTCAAATAATTGACTAGAACTATGAAATTTCAAAAAAAACTTACTATAAGTTCATGCTTCCCCCGCCAACCCACTATCCGGCTCGAAGGACCAACATTTTTTGAATTAATCACGGACTGGCGTGGGATAGCGAAGGAATCATGTTCAGCAATGTTAAAGTCCACGAAAAATGAACCAGACAATTTCTCACCGAGATCCTGCACTTCTAGATACCTTGTATCGATTTAGTTCAGGATACGAGTCCTCGATCCTATCCAATGAAGAGGTGTCCAAAAAAAGGTTTTGGTTGTTGGTGAAAATTGGCACAGATGTAGCCTCCGGAAGCTACGATAACGATCGTTCACCGAACGATTGATCCCGACGCGACCGGAGGTGATACATCATACTGCTCGTCACTTCCCACATCACCAGAAGACGATCGAGTCGGGAAATCACTAACAAACTAATTAGGACTTGAAGAGCCACTGACTTTATCACGAATTTGAAAGACTGAGTTCTCTTGAAGACGCACAATAGATTCCTTATCGTTGCAGCCACCGAACCTTAGCCACACCAGCCTACACCTTGATCGTAACTAACTCTCTCTGAAGAGGAAGCCCGGCAGTCCCCCACCAAGGCACCGTCAAGCGACAACATAAGTCACCACACAAGCCAAAAGGTAGCCCCAAAAACTCATAAACAGAAAAGGAACCTTGAACGAGAAGAAGCATTGGGAGGATGCCATGCGATGATCAATGAAGCCCGAAGGTCAATCAAAGGGAAACAATAACATCAAATAAATTATTAACAGGTAACTTACCGGTAAGTTTCTTTGCTACCTTCCTCTATTTTATATTACCGAGAATTTTCGAACTCCACACTATGTTCCTCGTGGTTTTGTTTGAGTTTTTCGTAGTATCCGCTAGAAATTGGGAAAGGCCGGAAAAATAAAAACACCTTAATAATGGCCTAAAATCTTGAAGAGCAAAATGATACTGCGAGCAACCCGAACAAAACTACGTAGATTCCTATTTCGTTCTCTGAATGAACATTTGTTACCAACCCACATAAAAGTTAGTATTCAGTTACCGGAAAAAAAATAAATATATCCATATTTATTTTAAAAAATCAAACAGAAAGAAATTAGCCATAGGGGATATAGAATACTTCTGTGCATCGAATTAAGTTATATAAATCCCCCAAACATTCCTGAACCTCACCGTGCAATATTGCCTAACCAGCGGACATTTTCTTGTTAAACGAACCTTGTCCTAACCTCTCAATGCAATATTCCGAGCCTTAAATGGCAAGTTTCAGGAAATCCTTACGGAATTTTTTGTACTATCTGGGCAACAAATTCTGAAGTGATTAAGTGATGCAGTCAGAAGAAAACCGACTGATTTGTGGAAAAGTGGCGACTGGTTGCTTCACCACGGTAATGCACCAGCCCATTCATCGCGGCTTATTCAGCAATTTCTGATGAAAGACGGCATTACACAAATTCGTCAGACCCCATACAGTCCTGATCTGCCTCCCTGAGACTTGTTGCTGTTTCCCAAATCGACGTATCCTCCAAAAGAAAAAATATTTCAAGACACAGATGAAATAAAACATAATGCGACGAAGCAGCAGTAAGCTATTACGAAAGTTGACATTAAGAAGTGCTTCCGAAAGTGGGAGGATCACTGGAAGAAGTTTAAGGCTTCCAATGGAAACTACTTTGAAACTTTGAAGGGGATATCATCGTCATTCACCAGAATTAACTCTATCTTTTGCTACACCGCAAACTTGAATATACATTCCGTTCAGACTTCGTATGTCTAAGTATACTTTTAGCACGTAAAAAGGGTTGAATTGAATGTTTAATGTTGTTCACTCCTAAACGGAAAGCCAGGTACCGCAGATTATTTTACTTGCAGGGTAGAATTTTTCGAGATTACTCTCCCCACGCGAATAATATTACTATTATTTACATAAATAAAAATGAAAACTTGGGAACATAAAATTGCTTTTGCTGATTGATTAAGTAAAGGAATAAAAATGCTTAGGACATATCTATTGTTCGATGTCGAAGATAAAATTCTTTCTATTTTCATACTATTTTGGAATGCACGCGTCATTTTCATTATTCAAAAGCTTGATTTATTGAGATTCAGTTACTAAAGCATCATACAATTTTTCGAAAAATTGGGAATATCATGGTAAATTTATAAATTACCAAAAGTTTCCGAAAGTTTTGGAAATGTATAGTACATATTCAACCATTTCCGGAAAATTTCTGTAATTTATGGAAATGTATGGCAGTTAATCAGTCATTTATTATAACTTATCACTTTGAGTAGGTCCAATCTCTCAATATTCTCTCAACGCAACCAACTGATCGCTTGAAAATCAATTTTTTTGAACCCAATATGTGAGCTCATGAATGTATGATTTTCATTGTTTACCTCTGACGTCGCCGTGCTCGAAAACACTACTTTAGGCTCTTTTCACAAGCATAGTTTTACAGGCTTATTTATATAATAAAAGTGACGCGCCAATTTGTCGAGGACATTTCGAAATCTCAATGGTAATAAGTTACCCCACGGTAATTGATGTATTTATACTACAATCTTTTTATCAAAAATGAAAAAGAGATCAAAATCATACAAAACAAAGTGATGCAAAAGTTGCAAATTGTATTTCATGAATAGGCAGGTTTGAGAAAAAACAGATTGAACTGAAAATTTTAATTTATATACTGGATCATGCTCATCAGTACGATAAAGTGGAGGTTAGTTATTCTATGTATTTTATTTTGCTTTAATTCTTTTAGTGTTACTAAGAAACCGACAAAATGGTTGAACCATTTGATGAAGTCTGCAAAATCTGAGGTTGCTCAGGTTCTAATACTTTTTGATCAAGAACAAAAGGATGTAGATTTTGAAATCGACAGTATTCTTTGGAGGTTGCCAAAAAACCTTCCAAGGTGGCAAGTTACTTTTAAAAAAGCAACAGTCAAGAAAGCTGAAGAATTGAATATAATCCCGTCCTTCAAGCATCTCCATACAACGTCGCTTGTCATAAGTATCTGTTTATCAACGAATAGTTATCATCATTCAAAATTGAGAAGGCCTATCGATTTTCTAAACAGACTCTCACAATCTAGGAGTCGACCAAAGTGTCTCATAATTCTCAGTCAAGAAAGCAAAGATTTCACATTCCAACAATTACTGCGCTACATGTGGTGAAGAAAATTTCTAGATGTTACTCTCTTGGACTTGGGTAAACAAGAACCAGCAAAAAAGAGTCACTATCTCAACGCACGTGAAGAAATGATTACCATCCATAGATTCAATCCATTTAGTCAAATCTACAGTACTGAAAAATACGCACCGACCACAAGATGGTTCCCAGACAAAACTGATAACGTAAACGGCAATCCGACGAAAATAGGCTTATACCATTATCTTCCTCTGGTTATTATGAAACGCAACTGCACAGAAAATGCTGTGTGTGCTACTGGTCATGATATAAGCATAACAAAGGCTTTTTTACAATCCATAAACTTCAAGATCAACTGGGTCTTGTCAAACGTGCCTCTCTGGGGAACCAACAGTTGTGTCAAAAACGAAACTGAGGTTTTTATTCGTAGTTTAATATACAATGAGATTCAGTTTCTCGCTGTAGAAGACGCACAGATGCCCACATGTGATCAACACTTTAATGAATGGAGTGGCTGTTTAACCCACACAAAAATAGTTCTGTTGGTACCAAACATTCTTCAAGGATCAGCCAAGTTTTCAGTTGAGTGTGACTTTCTTAACGCGTTAATTGTAATCGGCCTCTTTGCTTTAATTTGGATTACAACCCGAGTCTTGGGCTTCGATATTCGCTGCTGGCAAACACACTACCTAACACAATTGGCTTTCGAATTACCAGCTCCAGGCGAACCTGTAAAGTCGGCTGAAAGAATCCTCTTCGGCTGTATTTTACTTGGGTCTATGTTTTCATCATCGTTTATTTATACGACGTTCACTAACATTTTTTTACGCATTTTTTTTCGTGTACGAATTTTCTTCAGGAATTACACGTTTGTTATTAAAGAAAACACTTCGAGGCAATATCACGTTCGTCGATTATATACATCAAATGCTTTACGATACAAATATCGCGTGATTTGTACAAGAAGAGAACGCCCTGTTAGGACTGTAAACTAACAGAGATTCTTGTGGCCAGTCTATTATGAAGATTATAAATGAAAAGTTGCAAACGCTTGTAAAATGTTGGGCAATGGAAGCCGATTCTCCTTTTGTGTGGCGCCTTGACAAGCTAACATTGCTATTCATGGAGTCTGGCCTCGTCAAAAAGTGGTTGCAAATACCAATCAACGTATCAAGAGATACATCTGGTGCAAACTGCACTGCGCAATCTGAAAGTATTGAACATACCCAACTGCGTAGGCAAATAATCGTTCTTCTCGCTTTTGGATATTTGTTAGCACTTCTTGTATTCGTATGTGAAATCATAATCGCGCATGTCAAGGGGAGAATTATGACTCTATCTGTGGCAAAGCCAACCTAAGCAAGCAGGCTAACAGGTGGGGGCAACTCAACAGTGAACAAGATTACCATAGTTAAGAAAGCTACTTGCAAGAAGAGGATAAACCAAAGAAAAGCCAAATAAACGGAAAACGGGATAAGATTCGAAATATCGCCCTTCTAGTTAAAAGCAAATCTCTACAACTGAATTGGTATCAAACTACTAATGAAAGTATTGCGACGCTGTTATAAATAACAGGAACTGGTGATACCATAATTGCTTTAGTAAACATTTCTAGCAATAATAATAAGTATTTGTCTCCTAATGCATATAACATAATATAATAGTTCTGTAATAATATAAAATAATTCACCATGCTAGTTTAATTTTTACAGTTTCATTTGGTAACCAAATGGTACCTAACTACTTATGACTTTATTACGGAAACGTACGTAAAAGGTAGCATTAAAATACATGATATTGTAGTTTTGAAGTGTTGGTGTTGTAATGTTGTCACAAATACAATTGAATTAATAGAATTTTTTCTATGAATCAATAGAAAACTACTAAACAAGTATCATACGGCTACAATTTATGTATGGTTTCTCAGACTATTTGAATCTAATAACTAAAATATTTAACTTGTATATTTTTATTATTAAGTCGTTACAGTGGATTTATGATTTGCAAATAAGAAATGAAAAAAATTGTAATAACAAAAAAAACAACAAAAAATTAACAACAAAGTATTAAATAACTAAAAAATAATAATACAATTTTGAAATACAAACTCCAGTGGGACAGACCTAGCCAGCAGTCGACTGATAAACTTACATGTCTTTGATTTTCCAAAATATCAACACGATATTTTATTTAGTTTAAAAATAAAAACTTTGGAAAGAGTAGGTTAATCAGTGGATAAGTTGTAACGTCATAGAATACCAGTTGCCCTTAAAGAGTCTGATCTTTATTCGATAAAGAATATCCCGTTACGTGCAAGTCAATTCAAGTTTCCTTCAATTAGTATCCAGAATCACCATTACCGATATATTTTTCACTACATTTATCAAAAGTACAAACTTTCATATCTGTTATTGCACCTTGCCTTGGAAGAATTAAGATAAAATTGTATATCGACGCCTCCATTCAATATGAGTCTATTACTCTGCTTGCTGACAGCGTCGTATGTGAGGCTATGCGCTGTATATGTGACCGTCCGTGAAAAGGGACCTAATGCGTCAAAGCTGAATTTTACAGGACGGACGATCGTAGCAGAGTCCGTAAGCCACTATTTGAGTACTAGGGATGCGTCTGCGAAAAGTACCTCCTACCTACTACATTTTTAGGCACGAGCCAGTGGAGCTCACGGACAAGTAGCGTACAGCTGTAGTGGTAAGTGGTGGGGCTGCCTTTCGTAGGCCTCTAGTTCGGTCTCCGCGTACGCTTATGATGCATATGTTTGTAGTTTAATAACAAGAAAAGTAATTAACTTAAAAAATTCTTATTATTGGGAATGAAAGAGTAACTCAGAAACTATCGATTGGCGTAAGAAATTGAAAATCGATTTTCCGCATTAGGTCCCTTTCTTCGCGGACGCTCACATTAAGCATAGGGAATAGTCTCATATACGGCAAATTCAATACGATGATCCGGCAAAAGTCTCGTGCACCCTGAGGACGCGGAGCGACCCAAGGACGACCGCCTTCTGCATTTTCCCCGCAAGTGACTCAGCATTTTCTTGACATGCAGGGATGCTTCTCCGGCTATTAAACAGTGAAACTTTGGCACCTCCAAGAACGCCGATGATCAAGATGATTAACTTACCAAAATATTCCGGGTATAACCGTCGCAACTCCCTTATAAAGTCTTTACACCTGTCTTACTTCTCATTCTCCTTGGCTATGATGTTTTTGTCAGCTGGTGCCGAAAATTCGATAACGAACATGCTTCGTTTCTCGAAGTCAAGAAGAACGATGTCAGACCACGAGTGCGCAACAGAAACAATTGTCGAAAATATGAAGTTCCAGTATATTCGACACTTCTCATTCTCGACAATTGACTTTATTTCCCCAGCAGCGTTTAGCGGAGCGGTATTTGGACTGATTCCGTAAGAGTGACAGAGATGGTAATGAAGCACTCTTAGTGCCACATTGTGCCTTTGGATGTAGGTCATTCTCGCATGAGTTGGACAACCAGATAGTATGTGCCCTAGATGCTCAGGGTGTGCATGACACGCTCTGCAGCTATCAACGGGAATGTCTTGGCTCAAAATGTGACGACGGTATGCTAGAGTGGACACTAATCCGTCTTGAAAAGCCAAAGTTATTCCCTCCGTGCCCGACTTCAATCCGGGTGATTTAAGGAAAGCAAACGTTAGCTCATACGACATTGACAAATCCACCATCTCGAGATGGAAAAGATTTGATGCATTTTGCTCGTCCCTGATATTGAAGTCAAGGCCGAGTATTTCAACAGCCTGCTCCGCCGCTTTGTAGAGAAACCTTCCTTTGCCCACTTCTTTGTGTTTCCTGACTATGTTAAGAAGAGGGTCTTGTCCATTCGCGACTATATGTGCTGTACCCAGAAGAATCCTGTTGTAAAGACATTCACGATTTAGTATTCCACGACTACCACGACGGCGTGAGATGTAAATTCGCGGAACAGAAGATTTAAGGTGCATGCTTTTGTTCATGTGCATAACCTTTCGGTACCCAAGGTGTCGTATGGCGCTTCTGTCGACGAGCTCAGGGTCTTTCGGGATGCCATTAAGTTTTCCTTTCTTCAAATAAACCTTGGCGCATTTTTCCAACCTGAACTCCATTCCGATTTCTGGAGTATACTCTTTGACAATGTCAGGAAACAAATGTAGTTTCTCTTGATTTTTAGCATAGATCTTAAGGTCATCCGTGTAAAACACATGAGTGACCTTATGCTTTCGATTTCCAGGTTTGCCGCAGAGGTACCCTTCGGAATGGCGAAGTGCAAGAGATAGTGTCAATAATGTGAGGCAAAAGAGGAGAGGGCTCATGGTGTCGACCTGAAACACACCTCTCTGAAAGGTGACACTGTAAGTGATCACACGATGTTTTCCAACAAACAGATGATAAGTTTATGGTAGGTCGAATCAAACGCTTTCCGGTAATCAATCCAGGCCCTCGATAGAGGTAACGCTGATAGAATGCTGCGTCTTTATAGACACCTCTATCGATGAGTAGTTTCTCCCGACATCCTGCTACGCCTTTCTCTGAGTCACGTTGTTCTTACATCTCTCGCCACACAGGTTCAATTTCCCGAACAATCATATCATTTAGGATAGCTGTGAAGATCTTGTACAGTGTGTTCAGATAAGTTATTGGCCTGTAATTTTTAGGGTCAACTAAGTTGCGCTTCTTAGGCAGGAGCACTGTGGACCCTTCTACCAACCACTCCGGAATAGACTCTTACAAATTTAGATATGAGGTGAAAATGCGGGCCAGATGCTGGTGGGTTGAAGGAAACTTCTTCCACCAGAAGGTCTTGATACCATCTGGTCTCGGAGCGGAATTGTGCTTCATGCCTCCTAATATGTTTTTCACCTCCTCGGTAGTGATAGGCGGTTATTCCTCCTCAGGTGTTATGAGGGTACTGCAGAGTTCCTTGAAGCTATTCATATTCTTCGTGTGTTCTTTGAGTGGATGCTGGACTTCGTAGACTTCTCTCCAAAATGCCTCAAACTCCTCTGGTGTGGGCGAGTGGACGACAGTAACTGGAGGGTCTTGGAAGAGTCGAGATGGGTCAGACAAAAACTGTTCATTTTCTCTGGCCCACCTCTCTCTCCGCTCTAGACTTCTCCTAGCGTTAGATAGTACTCGTTCTGTTAAAAATATGCTGCCTGATGATCAATAACATTGACTTGTTGACTTGTTATGTAGTCAGTCACACACTGAATGCTTAACGCGTACTGCCTTGCCCAGCCTGTGCTCAGTTAATGCATTCGTCTTTTGGTCTTATGATCAACCGTTGGTTTTTTTTAGGGTTTGCATCTGCGAATGCTCTCGCTGCATTATACACGCTACAATTGACAGTCCAGAGGTCGGGTTCTTCGGAAAAATCTCCACGAAGCTCGTCATCCACTTCAGCCAGATCTTTGGGCTTAAGAGAAACCTGAATGTTGATGTTCCCCCGGTTCCTGAAGCATCGCTCTTCCTCTATTGGATGCCTGCTCGCAGTTGGCCTCAGTGTCGCCTCTCTTTCTCTGTTGCCGGCTTGTTCTGGCTGCGGTTGAGTAGGCGTTCCGTTTATATAACCCCTTTTCCGGAGTTATTCGGCACGGTTTCGCAGTTGTTTATGCGAAAAATTCAAGAGCTCTGGGTTTTTCTCGCACCACAGAGTATGCAGTCGTGCCATGTAACCTTTTCGTTCAGGGGCCAAACTAGGATCACAGCACTCCAGCAGGTCTTCCCTGAGTCGATCCGTCCACTTAAAAGTAACGAGATTCTGCCGGTCAATCGCATTGACCTCGTCTTGATTGGCTCCCCCGACTCTAGGATAGTCGCCATTGTTGTCCGACCCACTGTGGGCAGCCCTGCGCATTCGATTGTTTTGAACCGCACTTACTACAACTATGTTTTGTGTTATCATTCTTGTTCCCACGAGCAGCTAAGGATAAGGGTTCGTCCATCCTTGTAGAGCTCCACATGCAAGGATAGGACTGCATACTCTGAGAGGTCGCCCGGTATCCCAGAGTCACCGTTTGAGACACCTCACCCAGGTGCCATTCAGCTTTCGGCACGGTTGTCACGCCTCCGCTTAGGGGGTTTTCCTTCTGGACCATCCCTGGACAATTGTCCGCGACTGCTTATTAATTATTGTAACCAAATCCAGCAGATACCCTTGGTACAGGTACGCTCTATCCGCAACCCAAGGACGCGTTCGGTGGCTTTGTCATAGGCCCTTCGGTTCAATGCCTGAGGTAGTTATTTACTACAAGAAACTATCCACCTAAAAAACACTACCCGAATCGGGTAGTGTCACGCATACACCTAGAAGTTCGCCGAAAGGGAAATAGCTTAATGATATATAAGTTATATCCCCTTCGGTTCAATGCCTGAGGTAGTTATTTACTACAAGAAACTATCCACCTAAAAAACACTACCCGAATCGGGTAGTGTCACGCATACACCTAGA
>CAKNWT010239190.1:0-15579 GCA_932066315.1 Andricus coriarius
GAGAGGCAAGGGGACTCACCGAAATTAAGCACCCCGAAGGGAATAGACAACTACTACGTCCGCGTCGTTATTCCTGGGTAGAGCTAAAAGTAATGTCAACAATTTCATTTTTCGCAATTGCAGCGCCATCTATCGCGAATCGAAACAAATTTTCCGAATAAAACTTACGTATTTCGTAAAGGAGAATCTGAATCTGTGATAAAAAATTGGGATTGCCATTTGAAATTACAAAGTTACCCCCACCCCTGCCTCCTGTGGGGGTGGGGGTGGGGTAAATTTTAACAAATCTTTTTTCCCCCTCGAAAATAAAAAGCTTTTATTCCAGACATTTTTTCCGTAGGATGCGTATTTTTTTTAGATATTTCGTTGTCTCAAGTTAAAAAAAACACCCTGTATTAACAAGTATTTAAAAAATGATATACGTAAAATAAAACACTTTTGTCCGCAGTTAGCTTATAGTAAGTTACCAGAGCCTATGACAAGGGTTTTTAAATTTTGATTTGTTTTTAGTTTTATTTTTTTTATTTTTATGCTTTTCTTATTTATTTTTTTATTTTATTTTTTTATTATTTTTTATTATAAAAACTGTGGTGCTTGGGATGCTTTCTGCGTGAGTTCCCCTAGCCTCTCACGTTAAATGTTTTCTTCATCATCCGATAATTCTGTATCGCCTAAAGTATCATATGTTTGATGGATACCTGGAAAATTATCGTTAGCGTTCTGACTTTCTACGTCCGAATGACACAATTCGTCCTCTTGCGAAATCTTTAGTAAATCTCTCACCTACGGAGTAAGGTTCAACACATTTTTTTTTATTTCGGATTGAAGATTAGGGAAGCGTATGATTGGATCCGAGCTATCAATAGATCTGTAAAACATATCTTCTATGTTTTCTTCGAGGCTGAAAGTTCTGCTATGAGACAATCTGTCATTATTATAATTTTTATTTCTGTATTCAGAATCTTGTACTGCAATAAAACGAACAGAAAAATTTAGATTTTCCCATTCAACATTATTTAATTCAAATCTTGCTGCCATTCTTTTCGCAGCTTCAAATTTTTCATCACGTCTACATTTCAAAGATCGTATATTCTTCATCAAAGATTTTACGTCTGACTGTGGGATATTTTCAATGCTCAAATTGAGTTTAGATATAATGTAATGAACAGTCGAATCAAGAGTATTATTCGTTAGAAAGTCAATAATTTCTCTTTTGGTAAATTTTGACATTATATACAATATAATCGAATCCAAGAGAAAAAAAAGTCAACGAAAAGAAAAAGTAAAAACTTGTAACTTTAGATAAGATTTTGAAGCAAAGTGAACATTGGAAAACAAGTGAAAAGCACAGCGAAACATCAGACGCGTGCGTGCGTATGTGGCGGCTCGCGCAACTCAGACAGACAGGTCAGTTGTTGGCGCTCGGGTGCTGACTCTATTACTTGCGATTATTATATGATTTTTGAAAACGGGCAGAAGTGGGCACCCATACCGAAAAGTATACATTAAAGTGAACACATTGGTATTTAAAATTTTTCTGATATATTGCGTTATCTCGTGTTATTGGCGAATGAAAGAATGTATTTGACCAAAGTACTAATTAGTTTCTAACATTAATGTGGCAGAACTTTAATTCAAATCTTTCTCTATTCACTTAACATTTTTTTAAACTTACATGTGTCTAAGGGTGATAGAGAAAAAAACCATTAAAAAGAATTAACGGATCCATAACTATGTTAAATGTTCGAACGAAGAACACATGAAGAATGTTTAAAACATATTAACTTTGAATATGTGACAACGGAGCAGGATTTTATTAATAAAAATATTATTTAGGTGTAAGATAATCCAATTATCACTGATTACAATGACCTGATTCTTTTGTACAAATAAGAAAGTTTGAAAATTGGACTTTTGGCCACGGAACCGGGTCTCCTTTGCCCACTGTGCGTTTGTATGATCGATGTTTGGTATTTTTCAGATTCCTCTACGATACATCCTTTACGGATTTTATTAAAATGTCTTTTGGCTATCAGATTATTGCTTAAATTTACCGTGAACATGACTGGTGACTTTTATTCTACAATTAGAGCAGATGTCTATTCTGAATAGTTTTTTCTGAAGTCTTTAATCATGACCTTTTCACCGACACTAAAGTTCCAAACTTTAGGCTTAGACCCGTTTTTTAATTTGTGAAGCTTGACGTTAGTCCATGTTTAGTTCTACTAAATGGGGGGCCAAATGTCGAGGGCCCTCACTTCTTTTGATTGCAACTGAAGGTCTTGCAACTTTGATTGCAACTTAAGGTCAAACTTAAGGTCTTCCGAATTCAACGATATGATCACTTTTATCCTAAATAATGTTTGTCAATAGTCAGAGGGCAAAACATCCCAGAAAGAGGGCGACGTTAGAAAAAGTCTTAAAAAATTTACAGATATTCTTTTAAAATTTATAAATGCAATACATTTCGCAAAATTCTGAAATATTCAATAATTTACTTTTTACGATGATTTATTTACACTTTATCTTGAGAAGGAATTAAGATAGGAAGGCGCGTAATGACGCCAAATGTGCAGTTTTGTAATGCGAGTGCAGTGCAATAATTACATTTATGATAAAATCATTCTTACGCAAGAAATACCATTTGGAATATTTCTGACTTAAATCAATGTTGGCGCGTGGAACGGCATAGGAGGACAAGTAGTTAGAAAAAAGTACCTTTCGATTGCAATAGTAACGGAGTCGGCTTTCTCCTGGAGTTACTATTGTCATTGAAATGGTACTTTTTTTCTAACTACTTGTTCTGCTGTGCCGGACCACGCGCCAACACTGATTATATTCAGAGATATTCAAAATGATATTTGTTGCGTAACAATGATTCTATCAAATATTTAAATATTGCACCGCACTTGCATTACAAAACTGCACATTTGGAGCCATCATACGCATCTTCATTCGTTCCCAAGATCAAGTGTGTGTAAATAAATCCTCGTAAAAAGTAAGTTATTGAATATTTCATAATTTCGACAAGTGTATTGCAGGAGAAAGAATTGAGGAGAAAGAATTTTTCATCTTCTGAAAAATGAAAATTCATGATTTTTGCAAAAATAAAACGAGATATGAACAAAGTGGAACAATCAAAGTTATTCCTTGAAAAAAGTTCTACAAAAAAGTGCTGTGGCACTTCTTTCTGTCTTGTGTTATTATAATAAATAAGTAAGTATGGTGTAAATATTCTTTTCCAATATTTAGACTTTTACGAAATAATTGTGTAGAAGATTTTGTTCTTCCTATTTGCCCTACTTGATTATTTATGACAGTGGAAAATTGTTTTTATTCATATTTTAGCGGATAGTTCAATAGTAACTCAAGATAGAAAGAAGTGCCAGAGGACTTTTTTGTAGAACTTTTTTCAAGCAATATTTTTGATTGTTTAACTTTTTTCATACCTTTTTTCAAAAGTTCAATTTGCCCTAAAATTAATATATTTGCAGGTAGATATCTCAGCACCCTTTAGACTGAAAAATGTCTTGAAAATGCAAATTTCTTTTCAAGATACGTACTCTCAACAAGAAAATATTGTGCTTAGGAACAAAATTTTAAAACGGCCTTTTTGGACAACTATGTATGGAGTTTACTTGTCCGTGAAACATGCGTTTTTTTTAATTGAAAAAATTGGCCCCTATTTTCATACTTCTTTCAATAAAAAAAATTATTTGCAATCGAATATGTATTAACGTAGCAATCGGGATGATAATTCTTTGCATGTAATTATTCAAGAAAATGTTTGACCTAGTACACATATAATAACGGACTGTTGGAAAGGGTATTGTGGTGTTAATCGCATTAATTACATACACGCTGCAGTGAACCACTCAAAAAATGTATTAATCTGTCAGTTCGCAATCTATACACGCAATGTATCGAATCTCAATGGTCGAAAGTAAAGCGCGATAGACGAAGGCGGATTGGCAGAATGGCATTGTCTAGGACTGACGACTATTTGATTGAGTATATTTCGAGAAGCATGCATGGTTCAGTTAAGAACTTTTCGTAGATATTACTCGCGCGTTTTCTTATTTGTATCCACACTAAATGTATGTCAGGCGATTTTTGCATGTTTAAATGACAAGTGTACGGAGAAAAATGGATAGTCAAAGTTTAAGAGTTAAAATATAGAGTGTCAGTCCGTTCTTCTAGATGGTCGAAAGGGCCATCCATTATTTTTTCGAAATAGTCAGAGACACTCTCATGTTATGCTCAGTCTGACGTTTATAAGCAGATCGGACTCACTATCAGGATAATAAAGGTATCCTTCCGAAATGGTCAATACGATCATCTTGTTTTCACTCATTTCGACCATCCCCGGAGGAGCAGATAAACCCTCGCGGAGGGCCGATATTTGCGCGTCTATTATGCGGGGGAAAATTAAAAGGCTGTGATTGTGGATGGAGCGGGAGGAAGGGGTGAGAGAGAGGGAGAACTTAACTGATCGTTCATTTGTCCTGGGCAACGACCGTAAGAACACGTACAAATGTAGATTCGTACGCATTTTACATTGGCACATGCGTCCGTAAAATTTCTTTCCATAAGCTACTTTCGTATAATATGATATGGATTGTAATAATATTTTCTCACACACAGCAATAATGGTTCATACTCCTGCATAGTATTTTCGTATAATAAACCGCAAACATAGTATTAGAGCTTATTTTTTCCTGAAATTTCGTACAATAAGCAACTTTATAATCTATTTACTATAATAACAGCTACTTGCTAATTTCTTATAATATGATATGGATTATAATAATACTTTCTCACTTATAATAATATGGGTACATACTTCTCCATAATACTTTCTCATAATGAAAACAAACTTAGCATATACAATGCAATACATCCATTTCCCTCATCATCATCTACCTACCCTAACCATATTGCATGCTTTCTTCGTTAAGCAAGTACTCAAACATTCTCGATTTAAACCATGCAACTGTTTCCGCCTCTACCACCTCCGGTGGCAATGATTTCCATAACGACATCGCTTATACCACAAATCTATGGGTCCTAAAAGAAAGTGCGCAACTCACAGTGACGGATAGAATCTACGTAACTCGAGCTGACAAGTAGAATCTACGCAACTCGTAGAGACGGATAGAAACTACGCAAGTAACAAAATGCAAGTTTTCAGGAGACCGTCTTGAAAGTTTAATTAGTCTTCACAATTCAAGTGTAATAATTTCCGAGATAATAAAGTGTTCCTAGGGATCCTATAATCACCGAAAACTAGACTATAACCTGAACTTTACGTTTAAAACATTTTGTGATGTTTTCGATGTAATTGCAATAGTGTGGTGTTTGATCTAACCTCAAACTTTTTAGAAGTTTCAAATTCAATCGACTATTTATGAATTATAAACAGTAGTCTACGTAATATCTGATTATATTACTTCGATTAAGGTTAGGTTTATTATAATCAATGCAAATCATTGACAGCAAAACTGGCGCCACGGTGAAGGTCAGAACTATTTCAGCCGAGTTACGCACTTTCATCACGGAATCCACGTGCAAAAACGAGTTGCGTGAATGTATTATTTATTAATTAATACGCTTTAAATCAATAAATAGAAAAATTGAAGCGTTTTCATTACGGCTTTCAACATACTACAACAGTTTCGGATGGTAACTCAAAATCCGAAAAAATGAAGTTACGTAGTTTCTATCCGTCCCTACGAGTTGCGTAGATTCTATTTGTCAGCTGGAGTTACGTAGATTCTATCCGTCACTGTGAGTTGCGCACTTTCTTTTAGGACCCATCGAAATGATTTCTGAAACGTTACAGTACGGCTATGCGGGACCCGTAATCTCTCGGGTTGGCGGAGCGCTCTATCAGTAACTGCAGCCCTACTTACAAATTCTTCGTACAAGTACTCCTGTTTTTGTGACTTTAGTGTTACATAAGTTAACACACCAATGAAATAGAACCGTCTATTCCTGACAGTGAGCCATCCTAACCTTCGTCGATAAGGAGTGATATGCTCATCACGCTTGAGACAGGCGCGGATCCAGAGAAGGGCGTTAGGGGGGCCATCCAATAATTCCCCTCCACTCTCAAGGAGGTTAATAATAATTGTGAAGTTATTTATTTCTTTTGAATATTTATTATTAATTATAAAAATGTATTAATTATGAACGGTATAAAAAAAATGTTTTAATAGAAACCATGTTTTTACATTTACAAGCTGCGTCTCGTATGCCATGGTATAATTATTATTCAACACGTATAAAATAGCCCTAAAATCTTCGAAGTAAAATATAAACTATAAAAAGATTATTTTTAAACAGCAAAATTTAGGCGTATATTTCCACTCTTTGCGATATTCATATTTTCGGTTCAAATCCGGGCTGAGGCAGACTTTTTCTGTTCCTTAACAAATTATTTGTGTGAAGTAATCGTTTTAACGAATCAAAATTTGTATTAATTATAAATGCACTATATTATTTTCAATGCTCTGAATTGAAGAATGAGTAAAAAAATTTCTAAAATTTCAAAATTATAACGTTTTACGCAATTTTAAGTTAGAAACATTAAAAATTGAAAGATTGCAATTTCTTAAATTGAACACTTTTTAAATTAGAACTTAAATTATTTGTATGTTAAATCGTTGTAAATGAATAATTTGTCAGTTGTTATTTATACATCAAAATTTGTTTTGAAATCTTTTAAAACATTCTCTCAAGGCTATACTTTTTTTACTAAAAAATCACTTTAAATTCTCCCAAGAACCTTAAAGAAAAAATGTATCATCTTGAAACCTTTTAAACTCCTTAAAAAGCTACATAATTTTATTTTAAAATCTTCGAAAATCTACATTTTATTTTACATTTTTTGGAATCTTCACAAATTTCCAGTTATTCTTGAAAATTTGTCGAAACTTCTCAATATCGCTTAAACTTAATTCAATTTTTTTTAAATTTATAACTGTTCAATTTTTATTTATCCATCGAAATTAGCTTTCGTTTTAAAATATTTTTAAATATCCTATCGAAATAAATTTTTCAAAATAAAAATCATTTAAAATTTTTCCATGAATATTAAGACAATACTTGTTTTGTCCTAAACCTTTCAAAATCCTTAAAAGCTTCAAAATTTTATTTAAGAACTTCTAAATATCTCCTCAACCTATTCGATTGTTTTGAAAATGAATACATTTTTATTTGATATTTACACATCAAAATTCAACATTTTCACTAACAAATACAAATTTTTAAATTAAAACAATTAAAATTAATATTGTAACGTTCAAAGTTTAGGTTTAGCTCTCCGAAATTTTAACGAATCAAGGCTTTCTGTTTCGAACAATTCAGTTTCAAATTTTTTTAGTTTTAAATATTTCATTTATAATTGTTCGTTTCAAATAAACACTCAAACATTGCTGATTATTAAAAAATTGTCCTTTTTCTTGATTACGAATTTTCAAATTGAACTCGTTAAAAATGGTATATTTTAGACTGAAACAACAGATAGTTTATAAATTTTCAATCGGAAGTTTACATTTGATTAAGTACTAAGGTTTTCGAATTGAAACAGCTCAATTTTTAACGTCAAAGTCTGTAAATTGTTTAATTTGATCAGATTCAAAATCGCCCTATAAAATAAATCAATTATTGTTCAATTTAGAAGACACGAACTACAGTTTAATGTTTGAAATCATTTCTTAATTTATATTCATACTTGATCAACTTGAAACATTTTTGGTCAAAAAATTTTAGTTTCAAAACATATTAACATTCTTTTGATTGAAAATGTACCCTTAAAAATTAATATGTAAAATAGAAAATTTTGATGGTGAAAGACTTAAGTATTCCACATTGTAAACTGACTGATTTCATAATTAAAAAAGTTAACTTATTTCAAATTGCATTATATATCTTGTGATATGAAGTTTGTGAACTTGTAAAAATACCGGTCCAAAGTAAATTCACTGCCATTTCCCGCTTTCAAATCATTCCGATCATCTCCCGGTTTCCCGGTCTAGCGGCCACCCTGAGTTATCATATTTCAGAAGATAATTATGCTTCTCGAATGATAATACGTATTTCGTGGTTGGTAGCTTAACAATTTTTCTTCAAAGAAAACAATTAAAATAATATATAGTTCAATAATTCTGACCTTGAAGTCTTTAAAATTAATTTCTATTCAATACAGTAAACACATTTTAATTTTTTTTTAAATATTGATAAATTCCAAAATAGTAAACTTTCTCCGAAGTTTTTAACTTCTTTTTAAAGGTATTTTTAGACCTTGCGTTTTAGTTTTTGTTTTTAATTAAACCAATTTTTAATTTTCTTAATTATGCGATTAAGATAAACATCCCAGTAATCGTGCGAGATTTTAAGTCAAGCTCCAATTCGCAAGAATCTGGCAGGGCGAATGCAGTTGAAAACTGGCCTATTCAATCGAATGCTTAGGGTGTAACTAACGCGCAGGGGCATATAGGATCTCCTGTAAATATATATTAATGATTCCTGTAGCTCAGTGGTCATCCTCTGGACCTATACACTTGGAATGGCTGCTCCGAGACACGAGGCATGCAATTTTTATTAATTTTTTTCCGAAATGACCTTGACCACGAATTAAGGCGAATTGACACGCATTCAATTCGCGCTGGCTCAGTTCCGTTTCAACGAGTCAGAAAGCAGGATTCGGGCGAATTTAAACATGTTAATTCGCCGCGATCCTCCTGAATTCAATTTCTTTTTACTGAGATAGTAAACTTCAATTATCTTATTTGAAAAATTCGAGTCTGAGCTGGGGGGGGGGGGGGGCAAGCGGCCGCGCACCCTTCCCCCCTGGATCCGCGCTTGGTTTGAGATCGAAAATATACTAGATACAGTAGTTAAAAAATTTTTTAAGCTTCCTGTTCAGTAATCAGTCAAATCATTCCAGGCAGCACAACATAGTCGAAATGAGGCAATATAAAAGAGGATACCAACTGATTTCTAAGCCTAACAGTTAAGGCCTTTTTGTTGAATTACAATTGCTTCAGTACGGTATACACTCTTCTACAGATATTGATCATCTGCTTAAACAATTCTTATTTGTTTAAACAATTTTATCCCTCTGTCAGTCCTGAAAATGAATTATATTTCGAGTAAATGATACTGAT
Organism: Andricus coriarius; assembly: GCA_932066315.1. Classification (NCBI taxonomy): domain Eukaryota; kingdom Metazoa; phylum Arthropoda; class Insecta; order Hymenoptera; family Cynipidae; genus Andricus; species Andricus coriarius. The sequence continues at coordinate 9,171 of CAKNWT010239190.1, forward strand.
CATGAAGGTCAGGAGTAACATTTTTTATTTAACATAGTTTGAAATTGTTTGAACAAATTCTATTTGTTTGAATTTTTTCTTCCCTAAATTATTATAATTGGGATGAATTGGATGAATTCCATTGCACAGATGGAGGAAATTGTATCTTTTGGAATCTGTTACACAATGTTGTTTGTCGCAAAAATCTCATTTGCAGTTTTGAGGGTGATTTTTGGATGAGTAAAAAACAAGGGGGGTGGGGGGTGTTCAATTTCAAAATTAACGAGTCTTATTGCAAGATTTTCTTTCAATCGGATTTTCTTCGGGAACGGAAGAACAAATTGCGATTCTTAGGATGCAAGATATGCATGCCAATTTTAACAAATTTATTTAACAAATATTCACAAACGAAAAATCAAAACAGATATCGTGTTATAAAAAATGTATGGTTCAGGGAGTTCGACAGTACGTTTGCTTATACGAATTTTTGCGAAATACACATTACTGTATCTTCAGATTTTCAAACAGATCCCGTTTACTATACGGTATTGCTGTAAGTTTTTCCAAATTGAATAATTCTCTGATACTTTTTCTTATGTATAAGTTCCAAAACTACGGTCAGATATTAACATTTATTTATAAAACATTTTTTACATTGTGCATCATTTGTGTACTTCGCTGAAGTATGATATGTATATTTCATTAAAATAAAATAATTCTTCAATATTTCGCTCTGAGATAAAAAGTAATGATTAGGTATACAACATTTTAATCAGAATAGCAGATATCATTTATTTTTTATTTCTGTAAACTAACATATTTTGCTTTGTTGTTATTGTTTCTTATGTGGTACTCTTGAACACGTGATCATCCGCGAAGAAAGGGACCTAACGCGCGGTAGCGTCATTTTACAGGAGGAAGAATGGAACAGGCGGTCCAACACAGAAACTCTATTAGAGGGCCTTACTTTGAAGTTTAATAACAATTTAAATTTGTTAGATATAGGAATACAATTTTTCATTATATGAGAGAAAATAAAAAACTATGGATTCGTGTAAAACACGAAAAAAATATTTGTTCCGCGTGAGGTTCCTTTCTTCGCGGACCATCACAAATGATGATCCATTGCTGAGCACGGTTCGAGCCTGTATCCCCACCCAACATCCGTGCGTGCATCTCCTCCCACCAGCCGTGTGCCCGTTTGTTCCACTTTTACTCAGAGAATCAGTTTGTTGCATTTTTATTCTGAAGAAATTTTGTTTCGTTTTTACTCAAAAGATTTGTTTGTTCCCTTTTACTCCGAAACATTTATATTCCATTCTTACTCCCAAACTTTTTTTGTTCCGTTTCCGTTTACACCCAATTTTATCGAGAATTCTGTGGCAACATATTCTCTATAATTATTGCAAGAATTTTTGATTTCTTGAATAGTTTTAAATCTTACCATTTATATCACCACTGAATTTTAATTTTTCACACAGGTCAAACATTGTTTTTTTTTATCGTTTCCGTCCGTGGTCGTACTATCTCCCTCTGGACCCCAGCTATCCTACGGGATCCCACCTATCACTCGGGACGGCACCTTATCAGTGAAGCCCAGCCTATCCAAAGAAACACCTTGTATCCCACGGGACCTGACCTGACCATCAGGACTCCAGCTATTCCTCGAGACTCAAGCTACACCTCGGCACTCAACCTAACGCTTGGGACCCAGCCTAACTCACAGGATCGAACCTGTCACTTGGAACTCAACCTATCTAAAGACTTCTAACCTATCATACAGGACCATACCTATCTCTCGGGCCTCAACCTATCCCTCGGGACCCAAGCTAATCCACCGAACCTCACCTATCCCTCTGGACCAGCCTATCCCTCGGGGCCCTCACTATGCCACGGAATGTCAAATATCCCTCGGGGGCCTTACCATCCAGCGTGACGCCCCGCTTTGGAGCGCGAACGTTTTTTTTCGCTCGGCGACTTGAAATATCTTACCAGACGCCGATATAAATTTTCTTTACCATTTCAGGTTTCACAATTTATTTTAGTTTTTAGTTCTTATTCTTCTATTATAGGTTTTAATTTTCAATTCTTCTATTTGATTATATTTATCCAGAATTTTTAGCTCAAAATTTAATTTTAATTCCCAAAATTAAGATTTTTTCATCTATCACAAAATAAAATGGTCTGTCTTAAAAGTACCAAAGCCGATTTTCCACATGTTTTTCACAGGTCCTTCAACCATGGACATAGGAATAGGAGGGGTCTAGGCATGTCGTAGTGGGTTCGAAATAACGAGCGGGGCGGCTTACCATCTTGGATTGCCAAGTTAGTAATGCGAGAGGAAGAGCAGACCGTTCTCTTTCTCTCACTTACTCTCCTTGCTTTTGCGAACCAACATGGTCGACTCCCCCTTGTAACTTATAAATAATCCCCGTGTCCAAGTTACGAAGCATGTGGCTAGTCCCCTCCTATTCCTATGTCCATGGCCGTCAACCTTTTTAAACGAAGAAAGACGCTTGGTTATGAACGAACCGTTTTTCTTTCTCAAGAAAATAAATTACCTTTAATTTTATTTTTGTCTTTGAGTAAGTGGCAATCCACAGGCTGACTTCATGGTAAACATTCAAATTAATAAACCATGCTTCTTTAGTTTTCTTTAACTTTTTTATTGTAAACTTTTTTAGGAGGTGATAAAGATGGAGTTAACGTTTCACTTCTGATGCCTTTAGTTCAGAAAGCAGAATTGAGTCGATCAGAAATACAAATTCTTATTGATCAGCTTTTGAATAAACAATTGGACAATCCATCAGAACATTCCGAATGGACCGAAGGACGTACCGATCCAGTCATAAAATTAAAGAAGCAGTTGGCTGAGAAAGAAAAATCACTCTTTGACGAGCGTGAGGCCAGCATTGCTTTTCAAAATAAATTAAAGGAACTGCGTGTTGAGTTTAATTCGGAAAGATCTCGTTGGTCTGTCAACGTACGCCACTTGGAGGAAGCGCTGAATTCTAAAATCACCGAGACTCAAACCTTACATACTCGCATGCAGCACATATTAGAGAGTCACGCTGCTGAAAAGCAGGGATTTGCGAGGCAAATCGAACAGCTGCAGTCCAAGGTGAACGAGGATGCGGCTGTTATTATTAAAATGCAAGAGGATCAGGGGCAAACGCAAGGGCATATGCAACAGGAGCTACTTGCTCAACGAAAACAATTGGAAGTGCAATTTGCTCAAATGCGTGAAAATGAGAATGCACTTAAAGCGCAACTTGCACAAAAGCACGTAGAAATACAAGAATTACAAGCTGTTAACGTATCCATATCTCAAGAATTACAGGTGACTTGTGAGACAACGTCTGCTGAAATAGACATGTTAAGACAGCAACTAGCTATCATGCAAGAGCAACTTATGCACTCTGAGGGTCAAATGCAACACTTCAAGGAAGTGAGAATGTTTTTATTTGTTACAATTTTGTAGATCTATGAAATATCTTTACTCCTATATTTATTTATAATCTTTCAATAATTAATTTATTAAATATTTAAGAAGCACGAAAAATATAAAGGTCAAATCACTGTAATCTTGGTATGAATTTCGACCATATACACTACCTGTCAAAATTATGCATCTACTTATGAAAATCTGATTAAAAAGAAGCTTGTTTTAGAAACTGACTAACTCTGAAAAAAAATAAGTTACAGAGTTTTTTAAAAAGCCGTTGGAAAGCTCATTCAATTTTACGTCAATTGAGCTCTAATCGAAGCATTTTTGATAAGTAGGAGCCGAGGTAGCATGGGGAAAGACCGATAACTTTCCGTTTTTGGCAAATTCTCTATTCTCAACTTCCACTGTCTGCATGCATTAGGGAAGTGAATGGAAAAAGTTAAATCTTCGCTAAATTAGAATGTTGAATCTCCTCTTCAAAATGAGACCAAGAACATAATAAAATATTGATTGATTCTCGAATTATCATAAAAAATGTGGAAGTGTGTCCGAGACGAAAAGCAGTCGGTCGAGTGATAGCCGCGCAGTCTTTTGTCTCTTATTCCCCATTTGATAACAGCTCGACTACCGCTGTAAGGAACGTGTTTCGTCTTGGAAACGCTTGTACATTTTGTATGCTAATACGAGAAGCAGTAAATGTTTTATTAAGCTCTTGGTCGGCCTTTCTTACATACTATCTCGGACCCTATTTATTGAAAATACTGCGAGTAGGGCTCGATCGACGTGAAATTTAATAAGATTTCTGACGGGGTTTTAAGCAACTTACTAACTTATTTTTCTGCAAAGTTAGTCACTTTCTAAAAAAAAGCCTGTATTTAACCCTATTTTTGTAAGTGGACGCACAAATCTGACCGGTAGTATATATTTATTAAAAAAATATTACCAACAATCAAAATATTTTGGCCTCATAATAATGATTTCAAATACTAATTAAACTTGATTTACACAACCTAATTTTTGTTTGTCTACTCTCAGTTGTGAGAATTCGTGATCTCTTTAATTTTTTATAAAAATTAGAGAGTGGATTCTAAAGAGCTCCAAGTTCTAAGAGCTCTAAAAAATTAGAGAATAAAATGTGAATTATCAACTTTTTTCAGAATTAAAATAGCAATATATCACTTACTACACAACACGCACTATACTACGTAGCCCAGCTAACCCGTTATTACCCTGAATTAATTGTTCCTCAGTAGGGTGGACCATAAGAAAATTAAATTTTTGTTATTGACTCACTCCCTCATCTCCCATTTAATTTTATTTTGTGTAAAAATACTTATGCAATTATTCATAAATTAAAAAAATGTTCGACCCGTGTTCCAAGGCTTCAAAACACCAAAACGTGTTAGTTTTTTTTCTGTAAAAATAAGAAATAGCGTATGTAAAAGCAATAATATTCACTGAAAAAAATGGTATAGCTGTTGTAGCTAGAAATATATTGCTGGGGAGATATAGCTGAATTTCCAATAAAGTCTAGGTAGGACTGGAAACTAGATAGCTAAGATATACAAACCGTCTATCTCCTGCAGACAGAAAATTTGGGAGATAAATCTATCACCATTTTCTAAACATTCTAGCAGTCATGCTCAAACATCGTATCTCCTATAACTGGTTTGCTCGTGACAGCTAAATTTTCTAGGTACTGTACCTATACTTTGCTGCAAGAAAATCTGTTCAATACAGCTAACTATTTAGGAAGACGAAATCCAGCGATACCTTCTAGCTGGGATAGCAAGAATTCTAGGTAATACACCTAGAAATTTTTTTCAGTGTTGACAGCAAAATGATGGTAGGCGTCACTGAAAATAATGTTACTCAAATTTTATTCAGAATGCGACTCTTAAAAGTGAAAAAACCACCTTTTGTATGGGTTTGAAAATGTATATTGTGCTTTTTGTCATATATCTTCGAACCAGGCCCTAACCTCAAAATTGAATTGCCTCATTTTAATACTTGAGTACTAGAATTTCATCCTTGTTAGGTACTTAGGGCCTACTCCTATTTTCAAATTAAGTCTGTGTTCTGAGTAAAAAATTGGCTAATTTCAATACTTTTTGTGTAAAACGATTTTTTCGAATGCTCGGGTTAGAATTCAAAAAAAAATTACACAAAAAGTATTGAAATTAGCCAATTTTCCGCTCCGTATAGTCTTGATTCAAAACAAGAGTATTCCCTAAGTATCTAACTAAGATGTAATTCTAGTATTTATGGAGTAAAATTGGGCCTCCAATTTTGAGGTTATGGCCTGGTTAGAAAGCCTTTAAAGACATATGACATATTGGCATGATTTTTTTAATTCAGGTAATTATAGCCAGAGTGGAATACCCTGCCAATAGTACGCTGCCGTAAGAGTATCATGCGAAGTGCCGCATATAAGAAAACATAGAAATTTCGTCTATTCGTTCCAGCACTTCCTCGTTCAATAGATAACAATTGTCGAGAAAATAGGCAACCTCGAACTTTGCTATCCTCTTTCTTACAATTCTACAACTTCGAAACTTATTTTGCTAGATATTGAATTTATCGAACTTTCATTTCTGTACGTATTTTATTTCACACACTGTAGCTCGAGTTTGAGATCCATTTTTGAGTGCATGGCTTGGCGTAAAAAACCTAGCCCAAAAATTAAAAAATGTCTTAAGTTCAAATCGATGCATTCATCGAAAAAAATTAATATGATCCAATTTAATTATTTAAACGTAATAATAATAATATTTGCAAACAATAATTAAATTTGGAAAAATACAATTTTCTAAATACCTAAATAAGTCATTTTTAATGTGGAGAATTGTGAGATGTAGATAAGAAAATAACTTTTTTTTTTATTTCCTTTTTGAAAATAAACACGTGCAACATCAGGTCATTGCGAATATGGACCTTTGCCAAAAATTGTCCCAAATTAACCGATCACGTATATAAAAAAAA
>CAKNWT010239228.1:0-21623 GCA_932066315.1 Andricus coriarius
GTTAGTCTTACGATGAATTTAGTAACCTTAGACAGTTCTTAAATTTTAAAGTTTAAAAAATTTCAGGAATTTATAATATTTGCGAAGCTACTTTGATACATATTCTATTGCAAATAATTTTTTCTCTTGAAAAAAGTATGAAAATGGTTACAAATTTCTTTAATTAAAAAAAAAACAGAAAAAAGGCATGTTTCCTTGACAAGTAGACTCCATACAAAGTTGTCCAAAAAAGCCGTTTGAAAGATTTTGTTGTAAATAAAAGTTGCTGAGATATATGCGCAATAGCATACGCTATTCAATTATCCAAAAATAGTATACAGAACTGCATACCAAGTTTTAGTGTCGGCTGGTTTCAATAGGGACTTAATTTAAACGTGCCAACGCAACATAATACTGTAGCCTTCGGTTGATCATCACATCGTCCCGCCGAGCTTCGAGCTCGAGCGCTATACAATAGGAAGCCCTCAAGCCCAATTTTCGAGAATATCAAGTTCTAGTATACCGTGGCGGACCGGCCGAACGCAAGCATTACGCTACAGCGTAATGTTAAAGTAATGCTAAAGTGATGCTAAAGTAATATGGCATTATAATTATTGAAAGAAGAAAAATAAATACGTAAACTGTTGCAATTATAATTGTACGTAAAAATTTACGTTAGATGGTCATGCTGTAGGTAATTGCAACAAGCTGCTTTTTCAGCGTTCAAAAATGAAAAAACAAAGTGGCTGTTATTGAAGTCGGGCCCCTGCATGTTTGCAACCCGCTTGAAACCTCCGTTAGCAGACTGAAATGACAGCCACATTATTTTTCCATTTTTTAACGCTGAAAAAGAAACTTGTTGCAATTACAGCATGACCATCTAACGTAAATTTTAACGTATTATTATAATTGCAAAAGTTTACATATTTATTTTGTTTCTTTGATTATTTATAATGCCATATTACTTTATCATTACGCTGTAGCGTAATGCTTGCGTTCACCCGGTCCGCCAGGGTATACGGTACTTCTCATTTTCGACAATCAACTCTATTTCCCTAGGAGCCCTTGGCGGAGTGGTGGCAGGGTTAATGCTGTTAGAGTGACAGAGATGGTAATAAAGCACTCTTAATGCCGCATTGTGCCTTCGGATGTACGTCGTTCCCGCATGAGTTGGACAACTAGTTAGAATGTGTCCTAGGTGCTCGGGGTGTGCATGACACGCTCTGCAGCTATCATCGGAAATGTCTTGGCTTGAAATGTGGTGACGGTATGCCCAAGTTGAAATACCACCGTCTTGATACTCAAAAGTTAAACCCTCCGTCTCAGACTTCAATCCGGGTGATTTGAGGAAAGCAATCCAGTTATTTAGGAGTGAGTACTCAAGATGGAAAATATATGATGCATTTGGATCACCCTTAATATTGAAGTCAAGGTCTTGTGTTTCAGCAGCCTCCTCCGCTAGTTTGTAAAGAAACGCTTCTTTGCCCACTTCTTCGTGTTTCCTGACCATTTTAAGAAGAGGTTCTCATCCATTTGCGACTATATGTGCTGTACCCAGAATAATCTAGTTGTGAGGACATTCAAGATCAAGTGTTCCGCGATGACCTTGACAGCGTGTGATGTGAAGTCGCGTAACAGACCATGGAACAACTACAAATGAATAGAGTACTAGAGAGACGGCAAATATGTTCGTTGCAGATGCTTTGTTCCTCGCCGACAGTTCAGAGGACCAAATCGGCCGGATGAGAGTTTTGTATTTACATCGGACAGCATTCTTGATCGATGTTTCGTCCTGAATGCAGTTTTATGGCACGCCGAGGTATGTATAGGTCTCTCCAGCGCCAAGGAGTCGTATAGCGCTTCTTTTGATGAGATTAGGGTCTTGGGGGATGCAACAAAATTTATATTGGTGAAACTGGTAGGAGATTAAAAGCTCGTATATATGAGCATAAAAGAGATTGTGAACTAGGAAATGAAAATACTGGTTTATCCCAACATGCATGGGAATTAAATCATTATTTTGATTTTAAACTTAACAACATCAAAATTTTAGCTCGAGAAAACAATACTCATAAAAGAAGAGTTATTGCGTCCATTTTCATTAACAAATATATTAAAACTTCTATTAATTTATAAACAGAAATATCAAATATTAACAAAATTTACCAAAGCATTATATATAAAATAGTGTAAATTGTTTCTAAAATAAATAAATAATACTAATAAAAAATAAATAAATAATTACAAATTTAAATTTTGGCGCACTTTTTATTTGGGATGATAATTTAATATCAGCCTTTTAAATTACTCAATGAAAACTAGATTGATCTCTATTGTATTTGATAGTCTATATTTGTCCATCCGTAACACAACACTTAGAGTATTAGTAAAAATGTAGTTATTGTATAATATTGAAGCCTCTTAATATTTTTGAGGTTTTAATTTCAATCTGAATGACACCTATGTATACAAACATATGACATATGATGTTATATTTTAATGAAGAATAAATTTTAACCGCAATGTGATAAACTAAAAATTTTACTCCAAAATGACCATAGTACAAACAATAGAATTGAAATGTTTTATGGATTTATCAACATTACTACAGGTAAAAAAATGTTTTTCAATATAAGTAAACTTTTTAACTACCAATCAAACAAAACAAAAAACGTATTTTAAATTAAAATTTATAATTGTAATAATTTTTGACTTAGGTGATAATTACCTTTGAAGAAGACCTGCAATAAGGTTGAAACGTACGCCGGTATTAGATGACAAATAAATTATGATTCTGCAACATCTGAATCCTTTGCCTTTGTATGTGACCGTATAACCAAAGTAATTTATTCATAATGAATAACTACGTTATTTAAATAAACGGTCGAAGAAAATTCACAGTGAGCAAATACTCCAATTCACTGAATATGCATATACATATATAGACAGATGTTAAGTTTATAGGAGGTTGAATCGAAAGCTTTTCAGTAGTCTATCCAGATTATCGATAGATAGCCCTGAACGCTTTTCTTGAAGCCGCGTTTTTAGTACATCTCCCGCCACACAGGTCTGATTGTCTCAACATTCATATCACTTAGAATAGCTGTAAATATCTTATACAGCGTACTCAGACAAGTTATTAACCTGTAATTATCTGGGTCAGACAATTTTCCCGTCTTCGGGAGGAGCACTGTGCGTCCATCCACCAACCACTCCGGAATTGGCTCTTCCGACTTTAGATGCGAGGTGAAAATGCTGGCTGGTGTTATGATTTTTGTTCCCACGAGCAACTATGGAAAACGGTTCGTCCATCCTTGCAGAGCCCCACATGCAAGGATAAGGCTGCATACTCTCAGAGGTATACTGAAACCCCTGGTACTCAGGCGCGGATCCAGAGGGGGGGGGGCGCGGCCGCCCCCCCCCCCCCCCCCAATTCCCAGACTCGAATTTTTCAAATAAGATAATTGAAGTTTACTATATCAGTAAGAATTAACTTAATTCGGGAGGATCGCGGCGAATTAACATGTTTAAATTCGACCGAATCCTGCTTTATGATTAGTTGAAACGAACTGAGCCAGCGCGAATTGAATGCGTTTCAATTCGCCTTAATTCGTGGTCAAGGTCATTTCGGTAAAAATTAATAAAAATTGCATGCCACGAGTCGCGGACCAGCGATACCAAATGTATAAGTCCAGAGGATGACCACTGAGCTACGGGAATCCTTAATACATATTTACAGCAGATCCTATATGCCCCTACGCGTTAGTTACACCTTAAGAATTCGATTGAATAGGCCAGTTTTTAACTGTATTCGCGCTAACAAATTCTGGCGAATGGGAGCTTGACTTAAAATCTCGCGGATTAAAATGAATTGATCGACACTGAAATTAATTCGGGTTGACACATTCAATGAAGAATACTACTCTTCACGAATTTACACACATAAAAGGCAAGAAAATTGCCATCACGATTACTGGGACTAATGTCACGATTACTGGGATGTTTACCTTAACCGCATAATTTAAAAAATAACAAAAGTTGTTTAACTTAAAAAAACTAAAACTTTAGGTCTAAAAATATATTTAAAAAGAAGTCAAAAAACTCCGAAAAAAGTTAACAATTTGGAATTTATCAATATTTTTAAAAACATTAAAATGTGTTTGCTGTATTGAATAGAAATTTAATTACAAGACTTCAAGGTCGGAATTATTGAACTATATATTATTTTAATTGTTACTTTGAAGAAAAATTGTTAAGCTACCAACCACGAAATATGTATTATTATTCGAGGAGCATAATTATCTTATGAAATATGATAACTCAGGGTGGCCGCTGGACCGGAAAACCGGGAGATGATTGGAATGTTTTGAGAGCGGAAAATGGTAGTGAATTTACTTTTGACCAGTATTTTTACAAGTTTTCAAAAGAAAAATCTATCCTATGACTTGAAATATCACAAATTTCATATCACAAGATATATAATGCAATTTGAAATAAGTTTGATTTCAACTTTTTTTAAATGCTAAGTTGAGTTGTTCACTTTTTTAATTATGAAATCATTCAGTTTACAATGTGGAATTCTTAAATCTTTTACAATCAAAATTTTTGATTTTACATATTAATTTTTAAGGGTACATTTTCAATTAAAAGAATGTTAATGTATTTTGAAACTGAAATTTTTTGACGAAAAATGTTTTAAGTTGATCAACTGTGAATATAAGTTAAAAATGATTTCAAAAATTAAACTGTAGTTCGTGTATTCGAAACTGAACAATAATTGATTCATTTTATAGGGCGATTCTGAATTTGATAAAATTAAACAATTTACAGATTTTGACGTTAAAATTTATGTGTTGTTTCATTCTAAAATATACCATTTTTAACGAGCTCAATTTGAACATTTTTAGTCAAGAAAAAGAACAATTTTGTAATAATCAGCAATGTTTGACTGTTTATTTTAAATGAACAATTATAAATTAAATATTCAAAACTAAACAATTTGAAACAGAAAGCCCTGAATCGTTAAAATTTCGGAGAGCTAAACCTAAACTTTGAACGTTAAAATATTAATTTTAATTGTTTTAATCAAAAAAATTTGATTTTTAAGTGAAAATATTGAATTTCGACGTGTAAATATCAAATAAAAATGTATTAATTTTTTTTTAAATCGAGTAGGATGAGGAGATATTTAGAAGTTTTTAAATAAAATTTTGAAGCCTTTAAAGATTTTGAAAGGTTTAGGATAATACAAATATTGTCTTAATATTCATGGGAAAATTTTAAATAATTTTTATTTAAAAAAATTTATTTAAACAGAATATTTAAAATAGTTTTAAAACGAAAGAAAATTCGGATGAATAAATAAAAATTGAATTTTGAAAAATGTAAAATAAAATGTAGATTTTCGAAGATTTTAAAATAAAATTATGTAGCTGTTTAAGGATTTTGAAAGGTTTTAAGATGATAAATTTTTTCTTTAAGGTTCCTGGGAAAATGTAAAATGATTTTTTAGTCTTCAGAGAATGTTTTAACAGATTTCAAACCAAATTTTGATGTATAAATAACAATTGAAAAATTATTCATTTACAACAACTAAACAATAAAATAATTTAACTTCTAATGCAAAAAGTGTTCAATTTAAAAAATTTTAGTCTTTCAATTTTTAATGTTTCTAACTTAAAATTGCGTAAAACGATATAATTTTGCAAATTTATAAATTTGTTTATTCAGTCTTCAATTTAGAGCATTGAAAATAATATAGTGCATTTATAATTAATACAAATTTTGGGACCCGTAGGGGGTGAAATGTGAAGAATGCAGGCTGAGGTGACCAGCTCAATGAATCTGGCCTCCGTTGTCGCATTTGTGGCAGGTGCTCCTTTGAATTCTGACTCGAGGTTTCCGCACAGAAGTTAAACTTGGAAGACTTATGATAAACTGATGTTACTGGGTTGACCGGCCGAGTATCTTGAACCGGAGTTTAGGGTTTGGATGGTTCTTTGTTCTCGTACTGCGTATTGTTCTAGACTTTCTAAACTACAACCAGACTTTTCTAAACTGATCTTCTGCTTCCAAATCTGCTGTATTTATACACGAGATCCTTCCTAAGATTCTCGTAGGGGTGAGTGTTATTAGAAGTAGGTTTTTATCTTTGTCTTAAACAGCGTTGATAATAATCAATTATGTAGAAGAGTAGTAGAGGTCTGATTATTATCCAACGTATATCCATATACGGAAAGTGTCGCAGTAGCTATAATGCATTATATCCCTTCCTATTCCAACGGCGTAATTAGTGGGATAGCCAATCAGCGATGAGGAATCATGATGTGCCCAGCTATGGGGAATGGGACAGTTAACAAAATATATGGTATCCCTTCCTAGATGGCAAAGGTTGAGATATTCTAATGCGTAGAAGGGCATTAAGTTTGCGTGTGTTATTTGTGAGAGGCTCGCCCTCCTACAGCTGTCATCTTGATTGCGATATTTATAGCTTTTCTATCAAAGATGCTGGTGTCCGTTGCATAGGAATTAGTAGGTCAAGATGCTTAAATCATGTAGATGAGTAGTGTAGGTACCAGCATTTTGTAAACGTATGGTATTGAAAATCTGGTTTGTTCTTAGGGTTGGCTTGCTGATTAATTTATAGCATTTCAATTAATGTGTGTCTCCTTGCTGTGTTAGTTCTGCAAATTCTATGTAGGCCACTCATTTTAGTATACTATACTGTATACGTGCTGTAGGTACCAGCATTTGTAAACGTATAGGATTGAAAATGTGGCTAGTTTTTATGGTTACCTTGTTGATTAATTTATGGCCCTTTAATTGGTGTGTGCTCGTTCGTTGTGTTAGTTATGAGAGAATTTGTGTCTATCGCTCATTTTCGTTCACTGCGCTGTGCAAATGCTATAGGTACCAGTATTGTCTAAGCGTATGAGATTGAAAGTACAATTTGCTTTTCTGGTTGCCTTGTTGATTAACTTATGTGTTTTTGATTATTGTGTGCCTGCTTATTGTGCAAAAGTTGATGCGTGCAGCTCATCTTAGTATATTGAGTTGTTCCTTACAAATCTTAGGTTTGTTCATAATATGATTTTGACAATAATAATTGGACATTGGATATGATATTTCAGCTTGTTGTTTTATTATTGAATATAAATATTATGTAATTATATTCTATTGAATATAATAAAAGTAAGTATAATAAAAATAAAAGTCGTGGGACATGACATACACTTATGGCAAGAAATCATTTATTTCCAAGTTATTAAAAAAATAATATTTTATCTAATACAATTGGCATTATTGAATTGCAAACTTGAAAGCTTAGCGCGTGCGCTGCTTTGGAGCGGTGCGGAGCTACCATCGATTGCGAAATTACAGAACATCATGTATTGTAAAATCACATTCCCTTTTGGTAATTGTATTACGCGCCCCTTCCTCGAAATCATAAAGCAGTACCCTCTACCATGCACCGATGTCGCCACTATTTACAGTCAACATTTTTCGACTGTATTCTGTTTTTTATATTTCGTCAGTCTTCTTCTTAGTGCCAACCACATCTCATGTCAGATTTTTAGTGCAGTTTAGTGCAGTGTAGGGCAAATCAATAAACATAGACCAGGAGACTACTCATCAGAAGATGAGGAGGATATTCATCGGCTAAAAGACTACATAAGGCCTTTAGAGATGAAGTATCAGTACCAACGTAGGGAGAAAAGACACAGTAAGTAAAATAAAATCGAGCTTAGATTTTCCACGAGGAAGCACCTCCAATCTGCTAGGCTCCTAATCCCTCCTCATCTAGTCAGACTTGAAATAAAAAAAAGCACCTCTACTAGGCGTCTGGTTCTTATCATGTTATTAGTTCTCTTTGTCTCCAATTCTCTGACCAATATTAAAAAAGATAACAGCACTGCCGAAGCGAGAGTTAACATTCTTAAATTCACAGTCCAAGTCGAGAGCGAAGCCGAAGTCGAAGTAGAATTAGTCGACAAAGTCTTCGCAACACTGATCCTAAAAATAAAAACGGAGATAAGAATAAATCCTGACAAATTATCTGAAGAGTAAATAGATCCACAAACTCCTCCATCTCGTCCGGCAGGTAATTAATCTCAACCTGTGCCTCAAAATACAGCAGGGTCTGATCTCCCTGCTTTACCAGCCGAAATGGAAAAAGAAGAGAGCTTGTGGGCAGAGGTCTTTAAAGTAATTGGAGAGCGACTTGTGCCAGAAACGACTTTCCCACCAGCCATCCACACGAACCTGGCAATAAGGTTGGAGGAATTAGTCAGAAAAGGATTGCCAAAAGAGGAAATGCAATCTTTATTAAGCTCTAAAACAAAAATAAGCTGTGATTAAAAGAGATACTATAGTCTAGGAAAAAAAGAGAGAATACCTGCGACTTTAGCAGCTCTAACAGATCTTATTTTGAAGAACATAAAAACAAATGATAAAGAAAAGTTACTAGTAGTAGAGAATCTCAACAGGATTGTAAGGCTCCTGTGTGACTTACAAAATGAAGAGTCTCTCATTCGGAGGAATCTTATTTTAAAAAATATCAACTCTCCTATGAGTGGAAAGCATTAAAATACATGAGAAGGTGAATGGCCCTTTGGAAAAAAAGTTAGACGAAAGAGTCAAAACGTCAAAAACTCTCGAGGTAACCAGAGTTAACAAATTTTTTACATTTTAATTCGAAGATTACACAAACGCAGGGACACGATTAAAAAGATTGGAAACGCCTGCCACGTCGTTCTACATATCAGCAGAGCAACTCGGGCTCAAAGTAGAGTGGGCAGAAATCATCTTAGAACCAGAAACCACAGTGAAATCACAAACAGAAATGTAAAAAGTAAAAAAGTAAAAAAATATAGAAAAATTATTTAACGAGGCTTTTAATGGGTTCTCTATCAATGACATTTTATGAAAGAGTAAAATACATCAATAGGAGGAAGAGAGAATAACAAATTACTCATTTGATATGAAATCATATTTTTAATATATGTGACCGTCCGCGAAGAAAGGGACCTAATGCGGAAAAAATCGATTTTCCTTTTCTTACGACAATCGATAGTTTCTGAGTTACTCTTTGATTTCCAATAATCAGAAATTGTTTAAGTTGATTACTTTTTTCGTTATTAAGCTAAAAACATAGGCATGATGAGCGTACACAGCCACCGAACGAGAGGCCTAAGAAAGCCAGCCCCACCACTTACCACATAGCTGTACGCGACATGTCCGTGAGCTACACCGGATCGTGCCTAAAATTGTATGGTAGGTGGAGGGGGAGCTTTTCGTAGACGCATCCCCACTATTCAAATGCTGACTGGCGGACTCTGGTACGATCGCCCGTCCTGTAAAATTCAGCTTTGACGCAGTAGGTCATTTTCTTCGCGGACGGTCACATATTCTTATATTCACAACAAATACACAGTACATCATTTATCTATATTTTTTATATTCGCAACAAACATACAGATGAACTGTGCAATCTTAGTCATTCTTGGTTTGAACGAAGCATGCACTAGTCAAATGTTTTATTTATGCTGTCAGACTAAAAGTCATTTATTGATCTTAAAATTACCAATATTATATAATACAGTCTACGATAATGAAAGAACTTGGCGTAAATTGATTTACGCATTTGTGATGTTGCGCAGCACAAATGCATCAGGGACTTTTTTTCTTTTATAAAAAAATAAAACATTTATCCTTACAAAGAAATGTTTACATTGTGCAACTAAATATTTATTGCGCATATAATAGAATGTAAATAAATAATGTGCTGTATATTTGTTGTGAATATAAGAAAATATTAAAAATATGATTTCATATAAAATGAGTAATCTGTCATGTAACGTTTCGCGTTCTTATTTTATAATAATGTTTTATACTTATTTCTTTTTTTTTAAAGAATGATAAGTATTGCCTCAAAGATTCTAAAGATATTTTTGTTGTTGAGGTAATAATCTGGCGAAATTTATAAGATTTTGTTTGGATTTCCCGAAGGCGGATACCTCAAACTCCCACGTTACAAACCATAAGAAACCCGTAAAGATTTTAAAACATCTTTTCTTTAAAAATGAAGAAAATAATCAAGGAAATCGACTTGAGAATTTATACTTCAAAATGATTTCGTATGATGAATGTCCATGGCGTGGATTAAAAAAAAAATTGATATTGTAAATTTTAATTATAAGACGAAGAAATTTATTTAATTTCTCTGATAAAGCATAGTATAGATGAAAAGATCAGTTGGTTTCCCAAATTTGGGGATATAATCTTCACGAATTTCAGATAGAGCATTCTCGGTTGTTGCTCTTCTCATATGCTTAACGACTTTACTGAAGGTATCGACTGTTGCAAGGATGTACTTGAATCCTCCCTTGTTTGCAGGCAATGGGCCATAAAAGTCAATGGAGAGTCAATCTCCGGGTTTGGAGGGAGTCACGTTTCTTATTTCAGAGAACCAAGTTTGGTTGGCAACCTTGCTTAATTGACAAGAGGGACAGCTAGAAATTCTTTGCCGTATTACCTTAGCAAACTTGGAGTAATTAAAAGTTCCTTGTAACATGCGAAAGCACTTGAGAGGCCCGATATGACCGTACAATTCGTGGCACTCATCATTCAGGTACTTTACACTTGCAGGGGTTAAACAAAGTTTCTTTCACCCTCCCTTAGACGCAGCCCTAAAACTTCCTAGTTTAGACGCAATGTGCCTAAGAGGTCACCTGTATTCACTCGAGAAGCACATCAGAAATAATTGTTATAGAACGTTATTTCAAGGTTTTTGGAGCCGCTGATTATGATTCTGCTGTTAAAATCGCAAAATTTAAAATGGTGGATCCAATATGGCGACTATTGAGATGCAGAATCGCACAATTAGCGATTTTTTTTCAACTTGTCTGAAACTTTATGTACGGGGGTTCTTGGGTTCGCTCATTACGATTCTGACGTTAGAATTACAAAACTTAAAATGGTAGATGCAATATCGTGACTATTGAAAGGCAGAGTCACCGAATTGGCGGGTTTTTTTACTTGCAGAAAATATAGGGATTTTTAACGTTAAAAAATTGGGCATCAAATGTGGCGAACATTATAGTCGAAATTCGCGTTTTGTTCGTTGTTCATAAACACTGTCCGCCATATTGCATCCGCGATTATGTTTTTTGTAAAAATGACAACAAATATGTTATCATCAACTCATGCAACTCCAGTAAGACGATTATGATCGAAATCGAATAAGTTGTTTATAAAAGTGTCCGCCATATTGCATCTGACCTTTAGTTTTTTGTGGAATCGACATCAAATTCTTCATCAGCAAACACAAAACCTCTGAGAGTAAAATTTCAAGTTTACATTATGAAAGTTTCTCTTTTTGCTAATTTGTGGGCGACTGGGTCCGTGTGGGTGCAGGGAACCTGGCAGGTTTGAAGGATCATGGTCATATTTTACGTAATCTGCTATAAAACTGATTAGAAGGTTTCGAAAGAGCTTATATTGACTAACGAATACTAAGAAGGTCAAGCCCACATGCGCTCTGTATTAGGAGAGATGAGCGAAAACAGCTTCAGGTGGCCTGTCAGGCCGGTTGCGTCTAACAGAGGGTTAAATGCTCATCAACGAAGTATAATAAGCCACCTTGAATCACATATCTTTTTAAACCTTTTTCAAGAGGGTCGTGAAGCTTTTGTTGTAGAGTGCAATCAGTGGCTTGCTCCTTAGCGAAGTTTTGAAAGGTTTTGCGGATGGCGCAAGAGAATTCTTTTGCTAAGTGGTACAGAAAAACTCATCCTTGGTTGACGTTAGAAATCTCATCATTCGAGTTAAAAGGAATTCTGCTCAAAGCTTTCAGCCACCAAGTTAAATGTACCCTCATAGTATTCAATGCTGAAGGTATCGTCTTATGTGGCGAATATCCACCGTGTTGACCTATGACCTATAAGCTTGCAAGTTTGTAAAAAGATGAGTGCACGGTGATCGGTCTTGATTGTGAACCGAGTACCATAAATGAATGCATGAAATTTCATCAGCGCCCAGACTATGGCCAGGAATTCCTTCTCAGTAGTCAAGTAATTGACTTCGGGTCCCTTCAGGGTTCTACTAGCGTATGATATTGGTTGATTTCCTTTTTTTGGATCCAATTTTTATAAGACCGCGCCGAGAGCAATGTCACTGGCGTCTGCTTAAAGAAAGAAAGGTTTTGTTAAATCAGGGTAATATAGAAGGGTGTGTTCACAGAATAACTGCTTCGTGCGTAGGAAAGCCATTTCCCTATGTGATGTCCATTCCCATATCACCCCTTTCTTCAAGAGTTCCAAGAGTGGAACTATTTCTTTGGCATGATCTTTCGAGAATTTGGAATAAAAATTGATCAGCCCTAAGAAACCACGCAGGTCCTTAATCTTCTTTGGTCGGGGATATTCTTTTATCGCGATGAACTTTTCTGGGCCTGGTTCGATTCCCTTGGGAGTCAAAATGTGCACTAGAAATTTTACTTCTTGGCAATAAAAATTAGATTTCTTGAAGTTTATGGTGAGATTATGTTCTTCTAAGTGTTGGAAAAGCATATGTAAATGATGAAAGTGCTGATATAAGTCCTTAAATATGCATAGCAGATCATGAATAAAATTCATTAAAAATTACCAATGCCTCTTAAAGCGAAATCCAGTCCACGCACTAGAGCAGCAGTACTAGTTTTTAATCCGAAGGCTGTGACGCAAAACTCGGAAAATTTTCCCTCTAACAGGAAAGCAGTATATTTGCAGGATTCTGGTTGTAAAAGAATCTGCCAGAAACTCGTCACCAGGTCTAGTGTCGACATAAATTTCGCGCCTTCGCAGATTTATATATAGCATCTATTAGTTCAGAGCATTCGTAATCACCTATAATTATGCTATTAAATTTTCTAGTGTCCAAACAAAGACGAATGTCGCCGTTTTTCTTAGTGACTATAACTAGAGGATTGATGAATGCTCTGTTAGAACGCCGAATTTTATCTGTATTTCTCCAGTTTTCTGTTTCCTCGCCTACAAGTTTTCGAAATGCCATGGGCACTGGATAAGTTCGAGAAATAAAAGGCTGATCATACTTTATCTTTAATTCAGTATGATATACGTTAATTAAACCTTGTTATTTGTTAAACAATTTGATATGCTTCAATCCAATTTCTTTGTATATTAGCTTTTCGCTCGTGTTAAGTCTATCGATGGTTTCTATCTTTTCCATAATTATTTCTTCCCATATACAATTAATTTCCTCAGGTTCAATAGTATTTATATTTAATGTCTCCTCATAAAATAAGCAAAATTTTCTTCGTTTATTCAATTTTCAACCACTCCCTGAATACGACAGATTTCATTAGTATGGTCAGGATCTACAATTACCCTGAGATTTTTCTTTGTTCAAATTGGGCACAGCTATGGATACAAACTGGCCTTTCCATTCGCCCAGGGAAAAATTCGCTTATAATTTCGTTTTCATGCGCACAGGTCTGGAATCTGTGGCACCTATGATAGAGATCCCTACAATTGGCTATTTTTCGGATTTTTCAAAATTAACTATATTCTCAAGGTAAAAAGATTCCGATACACAAGTTACCTCACTGCCCGTATCAATTAAGGCCTTAACAGTTTTATTTTCTAAATTCATTTGCATAACACGACATTTGTCTGATCTCGAGTTGAAAGTTATGACTTGGTCGGGTACGACATTACTTTCAAACTCGATGCTTAGAAATTTTCCGTTCGGCTAGGATAAAAGGTGTTCTGCGAGTAGCTAGTAGAAGGTTTAGGAAAGTTTGGTTGAAAATTGGCTGTTTCAGCCTTTGGCAGCTAATTGCCTTAGTTGGGTGGTTGTACGTTTTGAATAGGAGTTTTGCTAGTTGGATTATTTTGAGCGAGATTAGTCGGATTCTGACTTTCCTGGGGAGCTATTAGGAGTAGCCCCTTCCTCCACCAGCAGAAATAATTTTGGTGTAACCCCCTCTCCTTTCCAACATTTTGTGGGTGACGAAAAGGCACACCTTTCTCTAGCCGCAGAAATAATATTGGTCATACTCCTTCCCCTTTACAGATTCTCGTGGGGGGCAGAAAGGCACGCATATGTCTGGACACAGACGTAATGTTGGTCAAACCCCTTTCCCTTTCCAGCTGGTTGCAAGGGGCGGAATTTCATTAGTGTACTCTTTGACAAGGTCTAGAGCTATACGTAGTTTCTTTTGATTTTCGTCATAGATCTTAAGATCATCCATGTAAACTACATGAGTGACTTTATGCTTTCAATTTCCAGGTTTGCCTCAGAGGTACCCTTCGATGTGTGGATGAACCTTTAAGCTTTCCAACAGACAGATGATGAGTATATGGGAGGTTGAATCAACAGATTTCCGGTAATCAATCCAGGCCATCGACAGGTAACGCGCATAGAATGCTGCGTCTTTACAGACACATCTATCGATGAGCAGGTTCTCCCGACATCCTGCTACGCCTTTCCTTGCCACTGTGCGCCCTTCTACCAACCACTCCGGAATAGGCTGTTCCGACTTTAGATATGAGATGAAAATGCGGGCAAGATACTGGTGGGTTGAAGGAAACTTCTTCCACCAGAAGGTCTTGATACCATCTGGTCCCAGAGCGGAATAGTTCTTCATGCCTCTTAATATGTTTTTTACCTCCCGGGTAGTGATAGGTGGGAATTCCTCCTCAGGTGTTATGAGGGCACTGCAACGCTCCTTGAAGCCAATTATATTCTTCGAGTGTTCTTTCAGTGGATGCTGGACTTCGTATACTTCTCTCCAAAATATCTCGACCTAATCTGGTGTGGGGGGTGGTCGACAGTGATTGGAGGGCCTTGGACTCGTTATGTGTGTGTTGACAGATCCGCAGATCGCGCGCCAACTGTCGAACCTTGGCAGTGAAAGTCCTGCCAGATGTTATGTAGTCAATCACACACTGAATGCGGGACGCGTACTGTCTAGCCCAGCCTATCTTTGTGCTGAGTTGATTCATTCGTCTTTTGGTCTTATGATCGACCGTTGGTTTTTTTGTACGGTTTGCATCTGACAAAGCTCTTGCCATATTATACACACTACAATTAATAGTCCAGAGGTCAGGTTCGTCGGAAAAATCTCCACGAAGCTCGTCATCCAGTTCAGCCATATCTTTGGGCTTAAGAGAAACCTGAATGTTGATGTTTCTCCGGGTCCTGAAGCGTCGCTCTTCCTCTACTGGATGTCTGCTCGCTGTTCGTCTCAGTGTAGCCTCTCTTTCTCTTTTGCCGGCTTCTTCTGGCTGCGGTTGAGTAGGCGCTCCGCTTTTATAACCCCTTTTTCGGAGTTCCTCGGTACGGTTTCGCAGACGTTTATGCGAAAAATGCGAGAGCTCTGGGTGTTTCTCGCACCACAGTGTATGCAGTCGTGCCATGTAACCTTTCCGTTCAGGGGCCATACTGATATCATAGCACTCCAGCAGTTCGTCCCTGAGTCTATCCGTCCACCTAAAAGTAACGAGATTCTGCCGGTCAATCGCGTTGACCTCGTCTTAATTGGCTTCCCCAACTCTAGGATAGTCGGCATTGTTATCCGAACCATTGTCGTGAGCCCTGCGCGTTCCATTATTTTGAACCTCACTTACTACAACTATGTTTCGTGTTTTCATTGTTGTTCCCACGAGCAGCTAGGGAAAAGGTTCCGTCCATCCTTGTAGAGCCCCGCATGCAAGGATGAGGCTGCATACTCTGAGAGATCGCCCTGTATCCCAGAGTTACCGCTTGAGACACCTTACCCAGGTGCCATTCAGCTTTCGGCACGGTTGTCATGCCTCCGCTTAGGGTTTATTTCATCGGGACCATCCCTGTACAATTGTCCGCGACTGCTTATTAATTATTGTAACCATAATCAGCAGAAACCCTTGGTACAGGGACCCTCTATCCGCAACCCGAGGACGCGTTCGGTGGCTTTGTCAGAGGCCCTTCAGTTCTATTCCAAAGGAATCGAAACCTAAATCGAAAACCCATCTCACGGTTGTGAGACGTGGCCATGAATGGGATTTACCGCGGTCCTGCTGGGAGCCGGTGTCATTTTTAGATGGCAGTTGTTCCCAGTGAGACCCTGCGGTTCGGTTCCTTTGAAGTCAAACCGGAGGGCCTATGTCAAACCATTAAACACCGAAGGCTGAATGTTTTGTATATGACAGAAAAGTGTTGTTGAAGAATCATATTTTATATATAAAATATTAAAGCAGTCAATTGGCAATACAGCCTAATAATATTCAGGGTGCGATAGCCTGATTTGTATACATCACGGAAAAGCTGGCTTTGAATCTATAGCCTAGAGAGCGTACATCCAGAAGGTAGAGGTTGAGAAGTTGAGAAGTATATGGAAACCGGTTTAATGCTTGGGCAGCGAACTAGATCCCAGCCGAAGAAATTTAAACAAATTTCTGCAGCCTGGTCAGCGTTTTGAGATAAAAAGAAAATGCAATTTCGGGAAGAATGGCTATAGCTTGAGGAGCGTACCCAGTATATAAAAAATTAAAAATTAATCTTCCAAAACCTGAGCAGCGTACCCGGTTAAAATTATCCGGAGTCTGTGATAGCGTACCAGTTGTAAAAAATAAAAGAAACCAGTTCCTCAGAGTCTGAGCAGCGTACATGAATGCAATTTTATTAGAGCCTATTACAGCGTACAGAGCACAAAAATAATCCAAAACAAATCTCCAGAGCCTGAGCAGCGTACCCGGATACAGTTTAACATTAAATTATGGGAACTATAATTTAAAACTTTGACACAGGGCCCATCAATAAAAATCAACGAACCTATAATGGGAAGGCCGATGAGTATCGCAAGGATCTAAACTTGACCTCATTGACAAGTAGGATCTTTCTAGTTAGTTAGAGACTCTTTAATTGGAGACTCTCTGGTATAACTTGCTACATGGATTTAAACTAAAAAAATTTTAAGTTTTTTTTCTCAATTTTCTCTCCCAAATTCTCATCAACAGTCTCACGTTATAACCAGGTAGGTTCTATGTTGGCGAAAAAAACTAAAAACGATACAAGTTAATATACTGTATAAAAACTTACCCATAATGTAAGATTGGATGCATACCACGTTGTATGCATACCGTATTGTAAATTCAACTGATAAATGAGTGTCATTGAAGTAGTATAGGTTTTTCTCACTTATGACAATAATTCCAGTTTCCATAGTACTGAGTGCGACAGAATCGATTGCTAGGATAGCTTCTCCTAAATTATACGTCCAGTCAGGTTCTGCCACCCTTGAATTTTCCGATTCATTATGGTTCCTTCCAAATTCTGCAAGACTTTGATATCTAAGATAAAGTTTATTAGTCATTATTCCTTACAAAGCTTTTTACTGTGTGCTTAAATTAAGCAAACTTAGACATTGGGTGTTCAAGAAAATGTACCCTGGGGGGGAAACATAAAAATGAGTTTTGATTTTCGTCACTCCTGGTGTCTTAAGGTTTTTTAAAGCGCAGAATACGAATCTATAGTCAAAATTCGAAAATACAAAATGACTGATTCATTATGGCAACTCAAAATTGAAAAAATCTGAAACTTGATATATTTGTACAAATTCGTATTCTGCTACCCCAAAAGCCCGTAGAAATAAGGTTTCACAGATGTATGCCAAGTTTTCGGATTTCTTGACATCTTGAAGCCGTTATATTGAAGCAGCTATTGCGAATTTTTTTATTTTGACCATGGAGTTATATTCTACGACTCCAAAAACCCGTAGAACTAGGCTTTCATGGAAATGTGCTCAGTTTTCGTTTATCTTGACATTTTCAAGCCTTCATATTGGATGAGCGCTTTTTGAGTTTTTAAATTTTGACGACGGACCTGGTTAGTCACGAGTGACTCACCTGTTCCGTAAAATGTCACACTACGACCTAGCAAACACTTGAACGTGTTCTCAGTAGCTGCTGGAAGTGTGCAGGCTACGGGTACATAGAAGGACATATTGCAGCTCTAAAAGTTTTATATTACGATCTTTAGCACTTCTATGGTATTGATTTAACGCCCGTCTTACCATACGCCCAGGGAAACTGGAATTCGTTGTGGAGAATAACCAGTGTAAGATCTACTGGCATGGCTCATTCTTCACCGCGCAGCATATCAGTGCTACTAAGCCTGATATTGACGTCTAGGATCTAAAGACGAAGATCATTTACGTGATTCAATTCTCGGCACCAGCCGTGGTAATATCACGGTAAAGTAGGAAGAAAGCGGGCTAAATATCAAGCACTTCTTTTCGAGCTTAGCAGCCTGTACCAATGCTATAACGCCCATCTTGTAGTTCTCATAATTTAATGCCTTGGAGGAATAAGAGCTTCATTTCTCAATGAATTTAATAAGATTCCGGCTTGCCAGCGTCAGGGTCAGTCCACTGCGAACCGAATCCAAAAGGCTCTTCTTCTAGGATCACTGCATTTGATCCATCAACACGGTTCCTCAAAATATTCTGCAACTAAATGGCAGCTCTAAAAAAGTATGCACAGGTGAAAGTTTTACTTTCAATGCCATCTCGCGTAAATTTTCCTTTCTTGCTTATCTTTTAAAACAGCAGAAGCAGGATTGGATGATGTACACGTTTCAGTTGCGTCGGGATTAATTGCTTTAAAGAACTATGATTGTAGCTTCCAGAGCCTACAACTTTTCACAATAATAATACCTACCAAAGATGTTCTCGCGTTGGCATCCCGGTAGGGCTTGAGCTTTCCTCTCATGAATTCGACGGCTATGTTGGCTCTAACAACGCTACTGACAGGGTTTCCTATGTCAGACAAGCAGAAAACGAAACGAAAGAGACTAAGAGGAGCACCAAAAACCCATAAAATCGATGGAGACGTTCATTAATCTGTATCGTCGTTGGTCGCTTCCCGGCGATTATCGGGGCGGTCCTGATGCCACCGCTGGGTCCATGATGTCCATGATCATCAGCTGCGCCTGCGGAGGATGTCTCGGTTGGGAGCCCTCAGCCGACCACTTCCACAAGAAATCCACGGCAGCGAATCAACTTTCAAACTTATCATGATGAGTACTTAATGCGCTGCCAATTCGAACACGAGATGGCAGCCACGACAACTTCTTTTGACGGGATGGCCTTCCGCCAAACTTTTGTAGTGAATTCCCCGGGATTAAGGACAGTAACTGAAGGTGACCTTAAAGAACGAAGGCGTCAGATAATAGATAAAAACCTCCTCCCTATAAAAACTATCAAACGAGTAAGGATTCATTAGGTGGCGCCACCTTTTATTCGAGGTCTAAATAAGTAACATCGAAAAACAGGTTCGACAACAAATAGCATTATCGCACCCCGCAGTTTCAGTGAAAGAGGAGGTTCATATGCCCGTGTACGGCGACTGTCTCATGTTGGACAGTCCTTAGGCTTGCTGCCGCCAGAACTTGCCCCTTCTCCTGTTCAACTCATTGAAGAGCTCAATGAGGGGAGCCTGTGTCTCATGTTGTGCTTCACTGACGCTATCCCAAAGTTCGCAGATTAAGAATAATCTGTGAGAAACGGTCTGCTGAAAGTTAGAGCCAACAAATACCTTGTCCGGTTAGTTGGCAGCTTAAATATCGAGATATTGCCTCTGTCCTTGCATCAGGATTATAGCTTATTGCAGGTGCAGACTCTTGCGTATTGCGCTGCATTCGCCATGGAAACCACGGAAGATTTGACTTCAAGGGGGTAATGATAAAATAAGAGCAAAACTGGGACGGTTGTACCAATTTCGAAAGGGCTATCGGTCTCAGAGACTGACTCGCCATGTGGAGGATCACCTGCGCCCACATAACATAAGTTCAAGAATATCTACGAACATGTACCACGTGATTGACTATCTTGATCCTGTCAGCACATGGTCCTGTCAGCGCGACTACGACGATTTAAAAGATCGATCGTGAGAAGCCATGACCACAGGACTTTTTTAGGACTTTTTTGTCGGACGAAAAACGTTGATATCACGGACTTGTAGATGGCAAAAATAAGACTCAACATTATTGTGAACCACCTACGGCCGAGAAAATGGCCAAATATTGGTCGAGCATCTGATGTACTCACAGGTCAAGTCAACTGGACACGACATGGCTTTGTTTAGAAAAGGACATAAATGTACAGTTGCCTGGGATGAACAACCTATCCATCTTAGCCTCCGACGTAATTCGCACCCTAAAGAGGGCTAAGAACTGGAAAGCGCCAGGTGCACATAGATCACTTGCCCTCTTTTATGAAAAAGGGCGTAACGTGCATGATACCCAAAAAGGAAAATGCTGGTAGTCCTAGTGAATACCGACCAATCACCTGCCTCTCGACCCTCTATAAGTGTGTCACGACTATCATTTCTGACTTCATCTATAAATATTGTGAGGAGAACAGCGTCCTCTCTGAAGTACAATAAGGTTGCTGTCGAAGCTCCCTTGGTTGCAAGCACTAAGTCACGATTGACAGTGTGATTGTGTTGCCTGCGAAACACCACCAACGCAATTCGCACATGGCCTACATTGACTACCAACAGGCGTTTACCTCAATACCCCACGATTATTTACTTGAGGTGCTTAAGACATATAAGATCATTCCTCGCTCCATCCAATTTATGGATCACGCTATGCATACATGTTGCACAATCATTAAATATTTTAGTCGTGGGGTGATAAGGGATACCCGGTCTTTGCATCGATGTCATAAAGGTTTATGCAAGCTCAGAGTCGAAACTGAACAGCCCACTTAATATCTTTCTGCAGTTCTGCTATGACATCAGGATGTGTCTGGGCATATTGCACGTGAGGGGCCCGCTCCACTCTGCAGGCAAAAAGATGCTTGAGACTGCCTTTTCTGGTCACCATAGTCTGTTTCTGGCGTCCAGTCTCAGTGCTGTGGAGAGAACAGTTCTGCCACGCAAGCTTGGGCAAGATGCATAATGGATGTTCGTCGTTCTGTAGAGTTGACCTGTATACTTACTTAAAACTTGCATAAACTTGCATAAACTTGCATAAACTTGCATAAACGTTAGGCCTTCCTTGCGCGGATAGTGATGCTTCAACGCATTTGTTAAGGTGGGGAGAAATCTTTCAGAAGATGGAAGAATTCGTCATTGCCATCCAGGACAGGGTAATCAAGACGAGAAAGGATCAAAAACACATCTCAGTATGGCGGCACTGATTGGCAGATGCCGCTGTACAATGATTGGATCGCAAGAATACACGCGCAGTCATAACGATGTTGCTGGAATCATTCACCAACGAATTGCACTGAACACTGGTTTATTGGAGACTTTCCAGCCTTACTAAAAATATAGCCCAGTTAAAGTACTAGAGAACGAATGCCATATCCTTTACTGGGACAGGACTATTCTGTCTGACCGCCTAGTCAGATACAATCGTCCAGATGTCATATGGTTAGATAAACGTGCTCAACACATAAGAATAATAGACATGGGCGTTTCCCTAAAAAATAACACGATGCTCCAATACACTGAGAAAATCCAGAACTATTCGGGGCTGAGGTAGGAGATCCTGACGCTGTGGAACTCAAAATTCACTACATCTAATTCAGATTTTTAATTGTTGGCCTCAGTCGTTGGTATTGAAACTAAAGTTTGTAAGAAAAATGAATCCCTATA
>CAKNWT010239275.1:0-21280 GCA_932066315.1 Andricus coriarius
TAAAAAATGCTGTAAAAATTATGTAGTCAAATACAAAAAGATGGAAAGCATCAAATTAATTTTCTTCACCATACAATATTTTTAATTTAATACTTATTAAATTGAAGGAGTAATATTTTATTGTCTTATACAAATGAAAAAATCAATTATGAACGATATTGCGTTATGAATGTAAGCATAACCACGAATTCCATCACGAACTTTAGGACTAGCTTCCTTAAACTCTTGTTCGTTTAACTACTTTTAAAATGCAATACAATATTGCACTTTATTAAACAATCTCAATAGGTTTAATAAAAAATATTGAATATACCTTGGTAAATTTTCACTTCTCTTAATTCTCTTAACTCAACTCTTCTGCTTAATATTTTGATTCGTCTGCACCGTAGCCTCATAGTCACGTGAAAAGACTTATGACTGTATAAATATTGGGGTAAAATGCAAAGAGTCTGTTCTTGTACCCAACCGCTCGAAGCCAAAGATGATTAAAACATTGAAATTGTATGCCATTAAGCTGTTACACTCGCAAACAAAAACTACTTATCTGTTGATTCGGAAGTTATGACTTCGGTGAGACGGGCTTTGGCGATGAAATCGCTCAGGATGAAGAAGACCTACTTGCGAAATTTCTTTTAATCTCGTGATTGATGTTTGACTTTTGTTGCACGCGGTGCGACTTCGCTTATACTTGAGTGGTGCGGTGTATTCAGTACCTTGGAGGAGGATGAGATACATAGGAGCTAAACAGTTCGCTCATGCAACTTTTCAGTAACCGAGCCGTGGCTTCGTTTTCACGAATGACGAACGTTGTAGCTTCCATCCATTTCAAGTACGGATCATCATGCGAGGTTACATTACCCAATACTAAAATTCCATTTCATCCGTGGTTTGATGACTTTAGCGAGAGATAATTTATATCAATCGCTCGCATTACATGGAAAATATCACTTGTATTTCCTGGCACAAATATTCATAATTTATACATGTAAAATCGCCCCAGGATGAAGGGGTTGGTTGGACGAAGGGAGAGAGGACAAAGGATTGTGGACCAGGGGAATAGGAAGAAGATTAAGAATGGAGGGTTTGGAAGAATAAGGGTGGTGAACGTCCTAAAACTTTACTATTATGGTGCAGAAACAACATTTTTGAACTTTAAAAATTTGTGAGCTAAGAAAAATCAGTTGCGATGTTCATTTTAATTTCGGAACGGATCGGACTTAGTTTAGAGTTTCGAGTCGTCCAGCCTGGATCAGGATCTCGGGTGTGCGGGCTGAGACCATATACGCGAGCCCGGTCCAACATCCTTTTGCACACTCCTGTGATTCATGTAGATGTATCGGAGGTCCAAAGTATAAATTAAGTTTTTCTTTACTATATTTTAAACGGTTCATATAAGGCCTTAAATCTTTATTTCAGGGTGAACTACTGACACACAACACATCGGCCAGAATCATCAGATCTAATCAAAGTCTAGTACTTCAAAGCATAACAAGAAGTAGCGCAGGATTATACGTATGTGCAGCTGCGAATTCCTTACGGGAAACTCGAAGTGAACCTCTAAGATTTCGCGTGAAATGTAAGTTGAAAATTTTATTTAATAATTCGCTAAATAATAATTTGTGCAAAGTTTTTTTTTACTCAAATTAGTATACGTATAATTATAGTGCATCTTTTTCAATTTCTTATTCGTTTTTCTTTTTAAGCTCTCAGTATTTCTCTCCGTAGAAGGTAGCTATCCTCCTCTTGTGTGCCGACTTGTGTGTTTGCACTCCTTTTTGGAGGGTACCAGCGCTAATCCTTGCACTCCTCAACCCGGTGCACTCGAGTTCCCTCCCACTATACCTTTGCGGCTGAGAGAGTTGCAACCTGCAGGCACATCCAGCTAATTTGTGCCCCCTACTCCTTTAATACTTTCAACAAAATAGGAGAACTTTCACCAAAATAATTAAATTTTCAACAGAATAGTTTAATTTATAACCAATAGAGATTAATTCAGAACCCAAATATAAGAGTAAGCTTTTGAAATAATAAGATTTAACTTTCAGCCAAAGAGGGTGATTTTTGAACAAAATAGTTTAAATTTCCTCAAGCCGAGACGATATTTGTTGCAAAGATGAAAAAAAATCTGAAAAATGCTCGGTTATCAAAAAAATGTTGCGCTATTTCCCAGTGCTGAATACTGCAGGCTATAATTTCCGGGTTTCCCGGTCAGTGGCCACCCTGAACTTGAAATTGTGCACTTCAGGACTTTTTCTAAAGTCAAGTATTTAGTTTAATCTCTTATTATTCAAAATACAATATTTCGATGATAATGATGATAATCTAACGATTTTTTCATCGCACATGTCGAAAATCCTGAAAAAACCCTGAAATAACTGTGGCTCATTTAGTTCTCAAAACGTAGCAATCAGACAATGCAAACTATAGGCGATCAAAGTTCAAACATAGATCGAATTCAGTTTAGGTCCAGACCTCGGGTCTTCTGAACTGTTCACAGTAGTTTTGTTTAGCAATCGTTGGGTCCGACTTTTCCCTTTACAACAACCAAGAATTAGGTGAGGATAGGGGTTACAGTAAATTTATAATTTAAAACTGGTAATAATGTAAAATCTCTTGAAATCTTTTTTCACATTTCAGGTTGTAAAAAATACAGAAGTATAAGTAAATGAATCTCAGTTTAGTTTCATATTGTTATCATAATACTAAATTTCTTTAGCAATTATGGAATATTGTCACTGTAAATTATATCAAAAACACACAAGTAATCTGACGCCCAGAATGTTTCACCAACCGGTATGTGACTTGAGATTGCTCTCTTCTGTCAGCACATTTGTAGTTTCTTCAGTTAGTAAAGTGATTTACCAGGCTCGTTCGTCTTCTAGTATTTTTGGATCTGACGAGTCTTGTTGCGGCGGAATCGTTCATTCTAGTAGAACTCTTCCTTTCGACTTTTAAGATCCATGATTATACTTAGGCCTCGTTTTCTATGGTTAAATGCGTAGTACCACTTACTTAACGCGAGTCATGCCAAAAATTATCGAGTTATAATAGAGAAAAAAAACTTCCTAGTTTCTCTCTCTCGTATTTTGTGTTTCGCGTTCATAAAATTTGGTAGTGCGACATTATACAGGTATTAGAAACAGACATTTAGTTAATTTTGTTTGGATAGGGGCTTTAATATAGTGCCATAATAGGTACATCGAGTAGGCTAATCATCGAACTTGAGGAACAGATAGAAAATATGAAACGGGATGTTAGCAGCCGGTCACAAAGAAGCAGTAAGAGTGTAGACGCTCACGGAGCACGAAACGGCCATGCTCGCATGACAGAGGCGAATGCTCAAAAAGCTCAAAATGTGAATCGAAGAGGAGAAGAAGTCATTCGAGAGACTAGTCTTACTCGTACAGAAGACCTTATCTCAACTTAACTTTCGCGCTCACTTGAACGAACAATGAGATCGCCGAGCTACGCTTCTCTCTCATCAATCAATATTCGATCGTCGAAATCCCGAAGCAGGTCTTCGTCAAGTTCAGCGCGTAGCAGATCTTCACACATGTTTCGCAGCAGGTTTCCCAGGGACAATCAAGGATCTTTAATAGGCAAATAAAGTCGCTTGGAAAGTTTGTATGTTTTTTCTCATTACTTAAATGTGGGAAGATACCTCGGCGCAATTACCGACTTGTATTGTGGACTTTGTACCTTACGAAAAACGAATGTCTGTCATGCAACAACGCGCGGAGGTCGACATTAAAAATAGTAAAAGACTGCCTGTCGAAGCTGATTCAAATTTATAAATTATAAATAAAAGAACTGTCTACGCAATCGACCATATCTTTTTTAATCGCTATCTATTTATTTAAATTTATCCTGCATGTATTTACAACATTCAAAATTGCAACTTCATTCACATCTTTTCACGTAGCTGTTAATTTTTTTCCATTGTGCAACGACTTATAACAGAACTTACAAAATCAAAATTTTGTACATTTATAAAAAAAATAGTATGTTCATCCAAGATGATTCCTTCAACAACTTTTCTCATTTAGATTTTGATAAATATTACGCATCGGGATACCGTTTGCACATGTAAATAACCAATTTAGGATTAATATCTTGTCATGAGCTTTAGATCCGAATAATTACAATGGCTGCTATCGGCAGCGATCGTTAAGTGTCATACTCAAACATTTAAGAATCACTTTCTCAGATATTATCATTTGAAATTATTCGAATTAGCAAAGAGTTTGAAAATTCTGACTATACAGCAGATACAAATTAATTATGAATTACTGCGTCACAGAGAATCTTTAAAACATCACATCAAAATCTAAATTCAGACACCCAAATATAGTCAGAATATCCAAACTCTTTGCTAATTCGAATAATTTCAAATGCTAATATATAAAAACCTTCAATTCCGCACTTTAAGTTTGATAAAACAAAACTCTCATGGGTTATTGCATTCATCCAAAAAATATTAATTAGTCATTAAATCGTCATATCCATCAAATGCTAAACGATTTATAACAATACGCTCTCCCCCTTGTCAATAGTCCGTTATCCGAATCTAATCCAGTTTAAATTTCATTCCTTTTATAAAATATCTAGGAAAAATCGAAAATGTATCAATTATACGTCAGTCTGCTCATTTTTCACAATAAAAATAAAAATGGAGTAGCCTTCGTGTATACCTTCCTTTAGCGGAGTCTATTAATGTAGCTCTTTTAAGTCGAAGAGGTCAAATCAGCCTTGAAATTGCATTGAAATCTTATCTGGACTGACTTTTCCCGATAAGATGATCCTTTCCAGCATCTTCTTCTCCCCAATTTTCCCGCAGGTTTTTCTGCGATCAACTGTACTTTCTAGTTGCTTGGTTGCATGCGACAATTCTCTTGGCAACGAATTGCTTGTTGCCAGTTATGTATAGCGTGACTCGGTGACCGTTCCAATTGGATATCGCAACGACTGTTTATCGTTCCAGCTTCGCGCACACACTACTCTTTCGCTTCGCATGCCTATTTTTCAGCTATTTCAACGCTGTTTAATTTAAATTCGTACAAAATATAATTTTTATCTCTACAGACTTAATCCACTTTTGGATCAAAATTTGGCACCTTAGAATATAATGCGTACGAAAAAAGATATTCAAGTTTCATATCTATTGAACTATGGGATCTATTTGTTAAAACTTTACATTCAAATATTAAATCCTTTTACATTGTTAGCTCAATCAGTTTTGTGCGAAAATATTTGAGATATAAAAAAATGTTAAGTATAAAAATTGTGCATGTCAAAGAGATTTACAGATTTGATTAAAATTAGTTTTTAGTAGGATGCATAATTTTTGTTTTATTCGTGAAAAATAACAAAAAAAATAGAAATTTAAATTTATATAATTCAATGTAACATGCATTGAATATAATAGAATTTAACATGTCATAGAAAATTTTGCGTGTTAGACATACTTCAATCAAGTGCAAAGTGCGAGTGACGTGATGAAAATATATTCGTTGAAGCCGAAGGAGCTTTCAAAAGACTTAATTCACAATCACCAAATATCTGTTGTCAATGTTTTGACTTTCAATTTTAAAAGGACTATGGGCAAATGTCACAAATGTAACATAAAGATCAAGAAAATCGAAAATTCTGAATATTGCTCAGCTGCATCAATAGCCGTTAAAGGACTAAGTCGCAAGATACTCCATAGACGTATGTAAGATTGGTGGAGCGCTTGAAGTTTTACATCACATTTTTTAAACATTTTATTTTTTGCCTTTACAGAGAACGTTTTTATGCTTTTCTAAAAAACTTGTCCACATGATTCTTCATGTTTTTCTTTGCTCAAAGTTCTTTTGATGAAAAAGGACGGGAAAAATTTATGAGAGAAAGCTTCCGAAAGATTTGCGTAAAACTGGCCCTGAACGGTTTCCAAAATTCGGGGTGACTCGTATTCCCAAAAGGAGCCCCTTTATTTCAAACGTCGGTTATAAACAAAATATCATTAACTCATCTACTCATCTACTGATCTTGTTGTAACGTTATTTTTGCAATTAAATATATGAACTCAGTATTATTCTGTGCATCGTTACTCAAGTCTCGTTTCCTGTAACGACACTTCTAGTGTCGAAGTTTCATGACGTAGAATGTAATCTTCGCCGTAGTGGCTTCCGAAGATAAGACAGTTTAAAAAATGGCTGTACGTTGACAGCGTGTTATCGTA
Organism: Andricus coriarius; assembly: GCA_932066315.1. Taxonomy (NCBI): domain Eukaryota; kingdom Metazoa; phylum Arthropoda; class Insecta; order Hymenoptera; family Cynipidae; genus Andricus; species Andricus coriarius. The sequence goes on from CAKNWT010239275.1 coordinate 6,221, forward strand.
TTCGGTGAGTATGAGACACTTTGCTCTCGCGGCACGATCTTTACGTCACGTCGGCGCGGGAAGAAGGAGGGAAAGAGAAAGAGAAATGGCTCGCGGAGAAGACAGATGAATCCAGAGGGAAAGAAGTGAAAACGGAGAAAGAGAATGGAAGACGAAGGTAGCGAGTATCTCCTTTTGCAAAACTCGAGTCGAACGAACGAAAGATTCTGCCGAGTCGCAACGCTCATAAAAGTCGCACAGTGACAAAATGTGAAACCGTGCTTGGAAAAACGTACTACGTACGTTAATGCTTATTTGCATTTGAGATCGCAGACAGATAATGCCTTTACAATTCAACGCTATTCATAGTTATTCATTAAGGCATTTCTAAAATTAAAACTAAATTTTGTATACCGATGTAAGTTTAACCTATAGTTATTTATCTATGTTTAACAGAAATCAAGCTTCAGAATTTGACCGGTACGTGACTGGATTGTAACTTCTTTTTCATAAGAGTGACAACATTTGTAGATTATGTTTAAGTTGAGTACATTTCGCTAATTATGAAACATATTTATGATTTATTTTTCGTGTACTTGAAATCATTTGTAACTAAATGTCGAGAAAGATTATGTTTTCTATTATTTGATTCTTTACAGAATTTAATCAACATCTATATCTATATCGATAATTAAAAAGAAAAATATTATTTTTCATTATAATAATGGCAACGAAAATAAGTTGGGACAATTGTTGTGCAAATTCTTTTCGCAAGAATGAGTTTTGTATCGCCGCAGATTGAGACGTGTCAGGGTATTTCAAAGATCAAAATTTCCAAAATTGCTCAAAAATGCGAGGATATGTCATTTTTGTAGAAAAGGATTTTATAATGTTTTTTTTAGAGTTTCCTGCGGTTTGATTAATGCGTTATAAGAAATGTAGCTCTTATTTCAGAAATGCTAGAGTTATCCATGTATTTGAAATGATATAATACATAAATTTGTATAAACAATTATTAAGTATGGTCAGGCAAGTACTTATGTATGTATGTATGTATATCATTAAGCTATTTCCCTTTCGGCGAGCCTCTAGGGGTAAGCGTGACACTACCCGATTCGGGTAGTGTTTTTTAGGTGGATAGTTTCTTGTAGTAAATAACTACAAGTGTGGGCTCACCACACCCACGACCGCCAACAGCAACGCAGTAGTATCAGACGGTCACCCCCATCCAAGTACTAACTGCGCCCAACACTGCTTAACTTCAGTGATCTAACGGGAACTGGTGCTTCCAGCGTGGTATGGCCGTTGGCCATACCACTTATAATAACGATTATATAGTTACAATAGTAAGGAATCATTGATTTTCAGAAAACCACTGTTAATCTTAAAGTAATTACTGAATACCTTTTATTTCTTTATTACAAGGATTAAAAATTTTAGACTAAGAAGTTAACATTATTTAATAACTGTTACGTCCATAAATTCATTGCATTCCATGAATTCCGTGATTTGCTTGAATTCCGTGATTTCCCTGAATTCCGTGAATTCGATCAGTTCTATAAATTCCGTGAATTTCTTGAATGCCGTGAATTTCGTAAATTCCATGAATTCCGTAAATTCCACGAAATCCTTCAGTTCCACGAATTCCTTGAAGTCCACGAATTCCTTGAATTCCACGAATTTCTTGAATTCCACGAATTCCTTGAATTTCACGAATTTCTTGAATTCTACGAATTCTTTTAATTCCACGAATTCATCAAATTCCTCGAATTCCTTGAATTTCATGAATACGCGTATTTAGGCCGCTACCTTGCTGGAGCGTGACGTGACGCTCGAGCGTGACAATTCTTATTGATTCATTCTTCGGGCAAAATTGCCGTACCGCGCCCTAAAAATTTGGCTTGAAAGATTGTACAGAAATTTGGCTGAAAACGACCATACGTGATCGGGAATTTGGTGAAAAGTGGAAAAAAATGCTAAATAATTTTCTCAGATGGTTGTTGCAAAAAAGCGCGTGTAATATGCGTACGCACACGCGATTGCTACTCGTGTGGTAGAGGGATTTGCCTTCGGCTCCTCCTGCAAGTTTCACACTTCTCGGCAATCACCTATTTTGCGCACTTGTATCACAAATAGCTTTTCCGTACTCGTAATATGCTAGTATGTAAGGTTAAAACATTAATTTTGCCCGATGTGAATTACAAGTGGGCAAAGTTAATGTATAACCTTTAATAATCTACAAACATCATTAAAGCTAAGGCACTTCTTTGGAGGCAAGACTCAACGATCCCGCAACAAAAATAAAACAATTAGGGTGTATCCTTAATTGATTGTCTGGGTTCCTCCGGCATACGATATCAAACCCCACACTACCCTGGTTGTTATGTAACAGACAGTTGGTGGCAGCGCTGGGATTTCAAATCCTATCATTGCTTGCCAATTTTTTTGCTAATATAATTTCTCTGGTTTCATTTATGAAATAAAATCCGAGATAATTGTTCGGTTATTATAACCATGTAAAAGTTAAAAAATCAACCTGAAATGCAGGGTGTGTAGACCAGCCTCACGTCCAGTCAAAACCTCCTTTAAGGCTCAATCTGCAAGCATATAGGCCAGCTCTTAGGAGTTTTCAAGTGATTGATTTAATTTTGAATCAAATAGCATATATAGTTCAGGTTTATAGGTATCAATGCTGAAATAATTACTTTGTGATTGAAAGAGTCTATGCAAGCATTGCGGCCAGTCAAACCCTCCCCTAACGGTTAGGCGGCAACCCTATGTGCCAGCATTTAAATCTCGTCAGATGAATTCCTCAATATTTCTGATATGAAAAACATCAAATAACGAATATAATATCAAAATAAATTTCTTCTGATTCAGGACTAAGGGACCGTCTCTAATTTCTATTTAGAAAATAATATTCAGGGAGAATTTCCTAGTCAGAATAATTTTGTTAAATAAAAATCATTAATCAGAAATTCTAGGAGAATAAACAAGCCTAACGGCCAGTCCAAACCTACCCTAAGGTGCAGGCCGCAAGTTGCCTCAGAGTCTCTTAGATTATAGTCTGATGCCCGGATGAAAAAGAAGCTCAAACCTAGCGGGGGAGGCAAATCAAAGAGGGCCACGAGAAACTCAAACAGCAGTTATTAGCAGATAGTTTTCTGGCCAACCAATAAATCCTCCATGAAATCAAACACGTATTTCAACCCTCGGAAGAAACAGATGACATCCCGGTTAATATCCGGTTTGTAGATCATTCGCCCTTAAACAACGCCCCACAAAAGTAAGACCATAAAAATTATCAGAGTACCGAAGTAGAATCAAAAATAGAACCCATCACTGTTTCCCCGATGACGAATTAAAACCAAAACGAAACTACACGCTTTCCTCCGATAACGAAGTAGAAATTATCGCTTCTTCCTCCGAAAACGAAGTAGACATCAAGGAAGAGTTTTTTTTAGTGTAAATTGAACAAAAGGAGATACAAGAGTACTCTAAATCCTTTTTACAGTTAGAAAACCACTAAACGAAGAGTAAGAATTAAATTCGTAAGATCCCATTCGATTTTCGGACAGGCATGCGAGATACAGAGACGTGACCAGAGGCATGCATCCCAGTAAACGTATTTCGGGTTGAGCCATTTGGTTTACGATATCCTCAGGGTGAATAGCACCCTGGATTGCGCAGCGAACCAATAGCTCAGTCGCATCATTGCGCGTAATATCATTACATATCATCGTACATTTAATATCTATATTGTTCCTAATAATACGTAAATAAATAAGGCACCATATTACTCCCAGTTTTCTTTCTTGAAGAGCGAAAATTATAGTTACTTGAATATATTTGCTCTTCAATGGATTTTGATCGTTCTTGTGATTGTCCAATTTCAATAAAATATTCGAATATCCAAGATCAGATGCATTAATCGCTATAGAATTCACCCTAGTAAATCGAAATATGCCAGATTCGGACAAAAAACGTAATAAGAACAATGATGAAAATTCATACCCCCGCGCGAATAATCACCTTACGCTCTCTGGATTCACCTCCAATATAACTCTGGCAAGCACGCGACCTTTTCTTGCAATTGATATGAGTGCTGCAATGGCTACGGTCATGGAGGGCATGACCCTATGGCAGTTAACCTATCATACCCACACTTTTGACGGAAAATCCCCCGTGCTTAACGAATTCCTCCAGGATGTGGCAAACGGATATATGCATCTATTTGATCAGAAACTGCTTTCATAAAAATTGTATTGAGTAATCTAAAAGGAATCGCGCGTGTAAGTGTCAGGTGCAAACAATTTAACCGACTAAGAGAGCTTGTAGATCATTATGAAAAGGTTCGCCCTATCTAAGAAATGCCAATGGTATTTCGAAGCCACGTTTAGTGGGGCGAAGCAATCGCTGGCAGAAAAAAACACCACAAGGGATGATAGCATGGATATGACGATGAAGCCTGTAACGGACTGCGCTTTAGACGCCTGTACGCGAGGACTTTTCTCCGGAATGTCTACCTTCGTCGACACTTAAAGTCCGAAGAAAATTCATGACGTGTATGAAAATACACTACACGTGAAGGAACGCCAAAAGTAAGCGGAGAAGACAAGTGCAGCATTGGCATCGACTTATCATGTGTCAAGGTAGGGCAGAACCTCGGAAAGGTCAAGATCACATAGTCCTTATTATCAAAAAATGGACGAGCTCCATAGTACCCGGCGTTCTGAGAAGCTCATGCCGGAATACATACTATCTGTTTCTAGTATCCCAAATTATGTATACAGCTCGTTCTACTTATCCCCCAGGATATCCTTCTAACTACAGTTATCCGTTTCCATTGCAGTATCCACCTCAGATAGCAGGAGCAACCATAAATCCGCAATGGCCAGTAGATCTCCAGTCGTTCGATGGATGGCCCCGAAATTTCGGAAAAGAACGTATTCCTTCTTGGTAGATAGGGTATCTATGTGTCTGGCATAATTAAGGAATTATCGTAGACTCATAGAAAGGTAATGGTTACTATATTTGGTCAGAAATACCTTCGCCAGGCGCAAGCACAGCTGTCGTTCAGTCACAATACCTTATTGGTTATTTCGGAACCAATAACCCTAATAGCGTATAGATGATCCAGATGGTATTTATATTAGTGAGGAGGTAGTAGCGAACCACGGCGCCGTATGCTACGGTAACGCACGTAATACCAACGAGACCGAGGTAGACTGATCCTTAACACCACAGGAACTTATTCCTTTCAAATATTGCGAATGTCCAGGTGAGGTGTAAGGTGACATTTCCCGCCCGTAGGAAATATCCCTTGCATGAAAACACACAAAATGGCCTACCTCAAAGCTGCAATCTTTTTCTTTTTTAGGGATCAGGGCCAACCTAAATAGGGGAACTTATCGAAAAAGAAAAGAGTAGAGGGTAGGCTCAAATGATCACGTTGGCTTATGGCCTGATATGGCTGAAGGAAGTTCATTCAAAAAAAGTTCTAAAAGTCCACTTTATCGTGAGAATAGGCGTGAGAATCGTCAGAATATAAATCAATTGCTAACCCCTTCGCATTCGAAACATTTCCAGATAATTTTGTCTTTCTTCATTTCCTCAGACATCCCAATACATAATTTTGACAAAAAAGGATCAACGCAGGTTCATTCGGTGATCCGTTTCGAGTTGCGCCAATCAGCGCGCCGCATTTGCGTGGGTCGACCAACTCCGCCAATCACAGTTTCCCGGAACGTCCATGACCTCCATCTTACTGGAAAAAGTGCCGGTATTTCTGGCGGGAAGACACAACAAAAATGTGTTAACAAAATAACCATCTGCCAATAAGCCATTTGTCATCTCCGGGGGCTTTCGGTAAATGGACTAAACTAGAACATGGCGGCATTTGGTATCTGGGTCCGCGGGACTGACGGACATCGTTTAGTTGGAGCTTTCTTCCCACCTGCCGTGACTGACTCCGTTCTTTACTCCGGCGGTCCAGCAGAATGCGAGCAAGAATCCATAAGCAAGAAAGAGACAGGTCACTCTAGCGTTCTCTTCCTCTTCGTATATCCTATGATAAAACCGCCCTGTGGTTCATGTCATCGTGATGTTGACACTTTACTCTCCGTTGACGACATCGCTACGAACGCAGTGTCGACGATACTAAGGATAAACAAAAATAGAACAACGAAAGAATGGATATAAATAAACAAATTCGTCTGGTTCCGAAAGTGCCCTCGAGGAGTTTGGCTCTCGCTGCGAATTCCCATGAGAAGAGAGTTACTATTACTTTCCGGTTCAGATGAGAGAGTTTATGTCAGGATATGTTTTAGTTCTTAACAAGTAACAGGTAAATTCTACCCTTTCACAGAGCATTCCGAAGATTCGTATGTATGCTATGAACGAAACGATCTCTTTGAAGAAGCCGTCAGTTCATAGAGAAGATCAAGTATTGTAGAGACTTCATGTGTTTTATTTAAGCATGCACAGGATTTCCACTGCCATCGCCGTCACCATTTCTAAGAAACAATACCGTCATGCACCCGAGGCTCAAAAGCAGGTGGAAATACAGCTGGAGAAGCTTGTGAGGAGAAGAAATTCAGAGTTGTGATTGATTATAGGGTATCAAATGCTGAGCTGATAGCTATTTTTAAGCATATGATCTCGCTAGCGGGTATCGCCAAATAGGAACCCATCCTGATCATAAGGCAAAAAATGCCATTTCAACATCAACAGGCCATGTGAAATGCATGAGCCCATGGATAATAAAGACGCCCGGCGACATTCCAAAGGCTCATAGGTACCGTCCTTAAGGGAAGCCTCACAATTAAGGTGTACGTATACTTGGACGTCATCGCACTGCACTCGAAGACTCTAGAAGAGCATTCTAAGCGATCTACTTCTAATACGATCTAATACGCCCGAAAGCTGCTTATTGAGGTCAAATCATCGAACGCGATGGCGTGAAGCCCGATTCGGGGCAGATAAAGGCTATAAAGGGTTCTCCTCAACCAAAATCAGCACGTGTAACCGTCAATTCCTTGAGTTATCAGTATATTATTGTCCATCCACTGAAAATTACACCAATCCGGCTAAACCCTTAGCCTACCCATTGAAATGGACTACAAATTCAACTGGGGACCTGCGTAAAGCGACAGCGTTCAAAATTTTCGTAACTATCTATGCGACGAATCAATTCTGAAATATCCTGACTTCACAAAATAGTTTAAGTTGACCACCGATGCTTTGAGTATGCGTTTCGAGCAGTAAAAGTATGACAACATGGACATGCCTGTGGCTTATTTTTCTAAAATAGTGACCAGCATGGAGCAATGATTTGAAAACACGGAAGAGTAATGTTTAACCGACCTACACTCAGTCACTAACTTTCGTCCATATCTGTACGGAAGGGAGTTCATCCTCACATGTGACCATGAGCCGGTCCACTGGATCACGTACGCTGACAATCCAGGGCCACGACTGGTTGGCTGGAGGCATGGACTCAAGGAGTATCAATACTACTTTGAGTACAAAAAGGGAAAACTGACTCGAGGATCGCAGGCCTTACCGGGAAATCCTGTAGAACTAAAAAATAATCTCCTTCAAATCATCCGCAAACCGGCTAAGAATAAAGGAATAATATCACTGGACCAATCACTTAGTGACCCAGGACGAACTTTACCGCCGCAATCAACGAAAAAAAACAAGGTACAAGATAGCACCGCCACGACTCTTACCCTTCCTAAGGCTATCCTAGGCACGCGAATAACAGCACCCTTGCAGACAGCGTTTAGTAAGGTTAATGGAAAACCGACTTTATCATAGGTATTTAAAAATGTGTAACATTGTGTGAACAATGTAACAATCAATGGGTGATGTCAAGAGCAGGATTTGCTGTATTAAATAAGTAACCAAAAAGGAGTTTTCTATAATGAAATTGTGAAGGAGCATTTCTACTGCTTATAGGTTGTTTGTTTTAAAGGCGAGCATCACGAATAACAAAAGACCTTTGCATTTTAGACATGTGGTGTGGTGGAATTTTTAGTATTGTTTTCCTTTCACAGAGTTTAGAATGCGTTGTTTGATCTTTGTTCTGCGCTTTCTCTATACTGAGTAATATGTTCGCATTCAGCACATCAGTAATATCGTCATATACCACAAACCGTAGTCAAAAAAAGGAGGATGAGGCTTTTAACTAGGAGGATACGCGTTGAAGTAGTAAGTGATTCTGTTCCTGTTAAGCTGTTAGAGGACTATAAATGTTTTACGTGAAATATCCGCTACTTGTTCGTTTCAATTAAGAGATCGATTAAGAATATAGCTTAAATCTTTCACAGATTCCACAAGGGGGATAAGACGTCCATTGATCAAGAGAGGAGGTAGGGTTGCAATTGTTTCAAGTGATGGAGAGGAAGAAGGTCCTATAATTATAGCCGTAGTTTTAACAGGGTTTAGAGTGAGGCCACTTGTCAAGGCCCACTGCACCACTAGATCAATATCCGTCTGTACCTTTTAAATTAAGCTCTTAGTATTGGCAATAGGCCCGGAAAGGTAAAGCTTAAAGTCTTCAGCATATTTGTGATAGCTGTATGACGAACTTCGCTATTAACTTCAGAGGTATAAATATTAAATAGAGTGGGTGCAAGCGTGGATCCCTGAGAGACATCACGCTTGACATCCCCAATATCAGACCGGCTGCCATTGCTAATTTGTACTCCTTCACTTCTAATCGTAGCGGTAACAAAGGGCCTTCATTCGGTGATATCGCTGATGGCTCATTAGCCTTTAGCATGTCCAGTATCACCTGATTCTCTTGTCAGCCGTTCTGTTTTTCTCTTACCGTTGTTCTTGTATTAAGAACGATGGTGTCTTCCGTTTCTACTGTACGGATTACCAGGATCTTGTCGGCCGAGGGCGGCGGAGTATCTATAGGGGCGGAATTCGCCTCCTGAGCTATCCCCGCTACTGCCAGTTCCGTCGGCTCGATCTTGTTTTGTTCCGGTATTTTCCTGGCATCCTGTGGGGTCAGTCCAGGGCTGGAGAAAGAAGGGTTATGCTTATGCTTTTTCCCTTTTTCTGTTTTCCGGACAATGCCGGACAATGCCCCGGACCTGGGCTAACTCGCGGGCTCGTCTCTTCCTACACTTGCGGCTGATCCACGCGTTTCGTTGCCCATTGCTGTTAGAAGCGTTTTCATCAGGTGGGTATCGGCCACATAACTGTTCTTTTTAGACGGTGGCCCCTTCCCCTTGTACGCATATTCTGGGAAAAGGGTCTTCTCTGGGGACGGGGGAGATAGATGCTCACGTAAAGTGGATATTACGCGCTCATATTCTGCTGCCAGGACCGCCCGACCGTTGTCATCTGTAAATTCGTAACGTGTGAAGGCCCTCCCAAAGTCGGTTCTGAGGTTTGCATTTACCCTGTTCATTTTGATCTCGAGATCCATTGGCCTGATTGAGTGCTGGCAAAGCCCATACATGCAAGTCAGGTAGTCTGCCACCGGTTCCTCTTGGCCTTGGCTGCGTGAGAGGATCTGATATTCTAACCTTTCTTGATAGAAGGCATCCCCAAAGCGGGCTTGGAAATGCTGCTTGCACTGGTCGCATGTGTTCCATCTTAGTCTGTTCTGACGTTCCAGTACCACGCGCCCAAGCGCGTTTTTTCGGCGCGTAGCCCTCGTATACCAGTCTCTCATCCCAACCGTAGCAGTAGCTGTTCTGTGGGGCGCGACTCTGCTCTCTATTCTGCTGCCATGTCTTCCGATACGGCCCATCTTGTCCCTGTCAGGTCGTTGGGACGTATTGCCCATACCCTGTGGCATACGGCCTATACTTGGTCTGTTTTGGCTCCGAAAGATCTTGAAGTCCGTACCTATCGTAATTTATTGATTTGCCCCTAGTGTGCACTAACCGCTCTTGTTCGACCTCTCCCCCCCTTTCTAAGGTCGGGCTAGTATGGGGGAAGAGGCTCAAAGCTGGGTAGTGGTGGATGGTTTGATCCGTTCGGGGTCCTTCACGTTCCCATAGCCTGTGTTCGCGGTGGTCAATCGGAGCGAATTCTCGCGGGTGGGACGACGGAAAATTATCTGGGTATCGATAACCCTCTGGTTTAGTGGACGCGTGTATTGAATAACCGCGGTGGTATAAATCGTCTGCGATGTAGTCACTAGGGGGCGCACGTTGGGGCACTCACTGTCGGTGTTTAATATGCCGCCTGACCGGTTGATGCAATTGCCCAGGGTGTCACTTTGCTACGGCTTAGTGGCACAGAGGCTTGATACAGCCAGTTTCTAGTCAGCAGGCCCTGAGCCCAACCGTGGACCTGGGACCTCATATCTGCCCCTTGGTATTGCTGAGGCACGGCGTTCCCTCCTGAAACCGGGTGAGCAAAGTGTGTTGATGGTCCTAGTCGCTCATCTACCGCGCTAACCCTAGTTTTAATTCCGCGAGGCCTAGTAACTACATTCGCGAAACGAGCATTTCCCTCATTCGTGCTTCCTATGCTCTCTCCAACCGGTGTTACTGCTTGAATAGGCGGTGCCATTGCCTTTTCACTCCCCCTCCACATGTATCAGCTGGGACGTGGGGTGCAGGTTGGTGACAACGCACCCCTCAATGCCTGCCCCCCCATCCCTGGCCATTATCAATTCCCATGGGGGGTCGTTTCCAACATTATAAATGGTTGGTGGAACCCAATTCGCTGCCTTGCAACCTCTGTTGGGCCCCGTACGATATCTTCGGTCCCCGGATGCCGTTATACATGCCCCAGGGGGTGCTCGTCATCTGGCTACCAGAGTAATGTCTGGTTAACCCCTTGACGCGCGAAGTACCGTCCCATTCGCTCGCGCAATACCTCGCCTACCCCAATTATATTTAGATGCGACCCTCTTCGGATTGACCTAAGGACCTGCACTGTTAACTCGTTTGCCCAACTCGATAACTGGGACATTATTGTGCCCAGACTGGTCCTATATCGCCTATCCTGGTCCTCGATTAGCACTCCCGACGTGGCTCCGGCGGTAGTCTGCATTTCTCTAACAGCCGTACGTTCCAGTAAACCGGGGCTTCCCGATTTTTCCTTGTTGTGACTCCTCCTCAATAGGGTCGTATTTTCCTTCCAGGTCTCGATAACTTCTACAAAATTCCGAAAAATTTCGAAAGTATCTATCAATGACTCAACCTTCGATAAACCTGGAAAAGTTCTTGGTAAATTTCTTGTAATTCCCGCAAATTTGCTGTGACCAGTTTTCATCCTGCAAATTCTCGGAAGGGTTACGGTTAGTTTCAAAAACTCTCAGAAGTTATCTTAAATTCTTTTTCCTTCGAAAATTCTCAACAATTTTCTATGTTTCCGAAAATCCCTCTCAGTTGTCCGGGAAAGAGTCCAATTTTCAATCAAAGCTGCAGTCAGCGTAAGCGTAAACATAGGTTTCCAAATTTCTTGTCAATAACTACTCACATTGGAAACCATTTCAAATATAAGCCAGCAATGAACTGAGAAATCGCTTTATTTTTGGGCCCATTTACTGTCAGGGGTTGCTTAAAGAACAATTTCTTTCGAGTTAATATTTATTTCCTGATCTATTAATCGGAAGACACTGTAAATACATGGTAGGGGATGGCAAAGGTTCTTTGTTAATTTTTAATAGTGGTATCATCCCTATAGAAGCAACAGCCATAGTGAATTATTAAAAAGGAAAATACTAAAAGCCATATGAGGAAGCATAAGGAAGGAGGAGAACGCCAAGTCCGGACCCGTCGTCTCTGTTCTATCACCCAAAGTTTACACCCCCCTCCCTCTCATTCCATTACTCCTGCCATGTACTGACGGCCCTCTATGTTGGGTGCCATTTTATAACGAGATTTTCCAAGTTTGCTGTGTTCTACCTGTTAAACACGACCTGGCCTGGGAAAGCCTAGGAAGGAAACCGGATTATAGGATGGCTAACCACTTACCTGCCCGTCAAACGCGTGTAACGTGAAGTTACAGTGGGGCCCTTGCTCCTTCCGGCACTGACCTAGTTCGGAAGGGGTGAGGGCCGAATTTTGACGATCAGGGTCGACAAATCCCGAAACTAGACAAGCAGGTTGTCGACCACAGATCGTCAGCTCTCGATACTACGCCACAGAGAATAAGACTAAAAATCTCGCCGAGTAAGTTACGATTCGATACCTCAACCCACGCAATTGTGCCCGTGTCAATGACTGTTCTTAGTATAAAAAGGATATCCATTGGATTAGGCGGACCACCCTCCAAGGAATTCTCCAGTCAAAAAACACTGACGTCTCTTCAGGCTTTCCAAATAACCAGCGTCTTGATACTACTGTGTCTCTATACGTAGTTAAATAAACCCCATATTTACTCAGAAAAATAATCTCATGTCTGACTACACCTTCACTCAGCTTCCTAACTTTCCTAATTTCCCTTACTTGTAGCCAATCTCCGGGCAGACGGCCACAATTGGCGCCCAACTCCTTAACCCATATTTCCTAAAAAGTCCAATATCCAAGATTTTTCCCACGCTGAGTAATTGACGATACAGAATACAGAAATTTGAAAATATGTATGCAAATTTTTGTGGAATGTGTAGACTGAAAAGAGCGCGAAATACCGATGGATAAAAGAAAAATCTGTTTCAAGAAGAAGTTCAGATTTTTATTTTTCTTAAATTGAAAAAAAAATAAAAATCGCGGAATAAAACCTAATTTGAATAGAAAAGAGATACAATTAAGAAAAAATTGACAGGTTAGGCAAGAAAAAATAGAGTAAAAGTGACGCGGCTGCGTACATTCATCAGATTGGAGCGATCGAAACAAGACGGGTACGAAGTAACCAAGGTCAAGATCAAGCCCAAGCGTATTTACACATCTGGTTTGTTTTTCTTCGGCTTGAGAGAGGAAAATGTCATTCGGTAATATAAAGTCGTAGAAGAACAATTCCAAAGTTATTCAGATATTTTAACGGTTTTTAGAGATCAAAGAATGAAGTGAATTCTTTGAATGAATAATTAAAGGAATTAAATTTTTTGTTTTTAAAATAAAACTAGGGGAAATGGAAAAATTCATGAAACCAAGATCGGACAACATTAATAAAAAATATGAATGAATCAAATGATACAGCTCATACATTAAGTCGAACAATTGGTAGAGGAAACTGTTAGTCACAAAGACAATTGGCCACCCATCAAAGAGTAAGTCGTGCGAGATTTGACTCAACTTCTCCGCCAGCGCATAGTTTGCTGCCAAACTCACATTTTGACGTGGCATCAGTCCCATAAATTAGGAAAATTCAGGAAATAATTTTGTCTTTCAAAGCAGAATTACCATAGGTAGTGGAAATTTTAGAACAAGGTAGAAGATTAGTAGAAAGCGAAATAATTGACAGTTTTAGGAATAATAAATGAATTAGGCGAATTAATTGCTTGGGACGAATTTTTTAAATATAGAAGACAAGCGTTAAAATAAAGACGTGAATTAATTGTAAAATAGCATGAAAGTATAGTCAAGGAGAAACTATACCCGGGAGCACATACTTCATTTGAATTACGCGAAAATAGATGCGAATTCGACAAAGAAAATAGTTGGACCGATTTCAGAAGAAAATCAGAGCACATCAAACTGTGCATTTCGAATCAGAAATTAATAGAAACTGGGAAAATCCGTACCAAGAAATTAATAGTAGAGATAGAGTTGAAAATGAATACAGATGGCCCGAGCCAGAAAAGTGTCATCGGAATTAGAAAATTAGAAAAAAATAAATAATATTTCAAAATAAATATTATATATAATATAAATAAAAAATATAAATAAATTTGATGATAGCGACTCTGGCGAAGAACAGAAAGAATCCAGAAATATGGGGCCACGTAGATCAAAACGACGATCTACTTTTTTATAAAATAATACTTGACTAGATAATAGCAGATGGCCAGATTCTAGACAAACACAATTCAGGAATACCCCAACCCGGAATAATGCGAATAGTCCAGCGGCCTATTTTCCGTTTGGAATGATTCAAACCCCATTCCAGATCATGTCGAATTGGCCATTTAAATTTAAAAATAGCAAAGACGATAGCCCCGTACAAGTTCTAGATGACTTTTACAGATTTAAAAAAGGATATCAAATGACTCTTGAGTGGTGCCGTGTCACTAGATATAACTGGAATTCGTTAGGATATTTAAAAAAAGATTTTAATTAAGTTTACACGGATATTAAAAGAAATAATTTTGAAAACTTTGATGAACTTGAAAATTTCGGACTTAGCATTCAAGTGCACAGTATCCGGCGAACTCTAATTCTGGAGATAAAGAACAAAGGCAATCTAGGGATAGTACAAATAAAATTACATGTTATTTTTGCGGGAAACCACGTCACATAAAAAATTAGTGTTTGCATTTTAAAATTAAGGGAAACGGTCAGGGAGGATTATGAGGGCGAATACATTTTCAAATTCGAAAATAGCGCCCGAAAAATTAGATTCAGATGTAGACCCCCGGACGAAACAAGGTTTTATGTTATGATGGATTTTGAGGAATATTTGTACAGGGTGTTGATCGATACCAGTGAGGCACACGCATACGTAGGCCAGGATCTATTGAATACAATTAAACTGTACAATTACGAAATTGAAAAAGCTGATCCAAACAAATTAATTGTGGCAAATGACGAGGAAGTGAGTATCATTGGCCAAGTACTCATTCCTGTCAAAATAGGCGATGTCACTAAAGAATTATTATTTCGAATAGTACCGAAATTAAGATCAAACCCACATAACACGCAATGTTGCGGAAATATTGCTGGAATATTTACTTGAAACATTGGCAACATTCCAAATGAATATTGCAGCAGCGTTCGAGAAACATGTGAATGTCCGACCCGGGCAATATTTCTCTGAAATATTTCAGCAATATTGGAAAAGAATATTTAATTGGGATTGGCGTATGTGTCTGCTAAGTGTCTGCGAAATATTGCCAAAATATTGTCTCGAAATTTGTAGCAATATTTCTGTGCAACGTTGCCGAAACATTGTTTCGAAAATTTCTTATAAATTTCAGCGAAACATTGCCTTTGTCATCCTTAA
>CAKNWT010239329.1:0-11395 GCA_932066315.1 Andricus coriarius
AATCCAATCTAGGTGAGCATTCTTAAGTTCTGAATGTGAAAGGAATTATTATTTTGAACAGGATTGCTGAAAATAATGTTGGATAAATCGTTGTAACCAGGCAGTCGATCGTAGAAGTTTATCCAAGGAAGAGTAGCGATGGAGAAACACCCAGATAGCTGGAACACAACTAGAACTACGAACTTTTAATATTCGCTCTTCTAAATCCACTTCAGGATTAACTGATGGTGGAATTCGTGGTCAAAGGTCTGGAAACAGCAACCAATTGGGGCCTTGCCACCAAAGAGAAAATGATGATAGCTTCTTGGCAGAGAGACCTCTTAAAGCACAATCAGCAGGGTTACTTCATGAAGAAACGTGATGCCGAATTGCTCATGGTAGTGTGGTTTGGATTTCGGAAAATCTATTGGCTATGAAGGTTTTCCATTTTGTGGGATGTTCGTGAATCCAGGCCAACGTGACTGTTGAATCACACCATAGATGAATGGAAACATCTAACAAAAGTGCTTGCTGAACGTGGTGCACAAGTCCACCGAGAAAAACTGCACCACACAGTTCTAAGCTAGGTAGCCATACCTGTTTTAACGGAGCGACCTTAGTTTTCGAAATCAATAGCGAAACTGACTTCGTATCATACTCATAGGTCACAAGAAGATCAACTGCTGCGGTAAATGCTCTTTCCGAAGCATCGGGGAATCCATGCAGTTCGCAGGAACCAGAAGATGAACTGAAATTTATCCAGCGAGGCACTTCGATTGAGGGTATGTTACGAACACCGTCTCGATACGCAAGCCAGCGTTAGCGAGCTTCGTTCGGAAGAGAAACGGCCCAGGAGATCTTTAAAAGCCAGAGAGTTTGAATAAGGATCTTAGCTGTTATCACAACCAGACTGAACCATCCTAGCGGATCGAACAGTTGAGCTATTTGACTCTAAACGCTACGCTTAGCGATGACATCTGGACAGGCTGGTAACTGGACTTCGAAAGTTATCATATTTCGATGAGGGTTGTCCAAAAATGCATTGGTTTATTTATTTATTTTTTTCTATATTTATGCGTTTTTTTAGATGATATATCAAGGTTCCGTAAGGGTTTTTGCAGTGTGCAGTGTTAGAAATTTGCGGTTTCTCCGCCATTTTAAAAATTTCAATTACAGTGGGGTAATAATTAATTGATGTTTTGGAAGACAATTGAAATTTTAACAAGAAAGTTTATTTCCAGCCCAGAAAAATCAATTTTCCACATGAATTTTCGACCAAAAGAAACGAATTCATTAAAATAGTTAAATTTCTAGCCTACAGTGATAAATTTTCAACCAATTGGTCGAATGGCTAAACAAAGAAGGTTGAAATTAAATCAAAAACAGTTAAACTTTTTGGTTAAAAAGATGCCTTTTCTACCATAAAAGATAAATTTTCGACGAAAAAACAAATTTTTAACAAAATGGTTGAATTTCCAACCAGCAAGACTTCTTTTAAGAAAGCGTAAAGAGGGGAATAGGGAAACAGTGAAGTATTTTTGAAAGGCTACTTCACATGTTTTAAAATGAATTGATGGTGTGAAAAATTCTTGTTTATACGTGGTTTAAAAGTAACACTTGAAAATTCTTTCGGATTGGGCGTCTGTGGCCTGTTGGCGTTTCCTCGACCAATTCTGGGCTTAATTTAAACACTGCACCACTTCTCATATTTATACCCGCCCGGTGTTTTGATTCTTGATGATATATTCCACGAAGAGATCTATTAGTTTCTATTATTGCAACGACGTCACCGGTGGATGTTGTTAATACTTTTTGTTCATTGGTTGGCATAGGCTTCATGTCAAATGCTCCTCTTCCCTTCAATTCAATTGGTTTATCGGCAGGAAAATTGTATCTGTGAATTTCAAATCGACGAAGCGGATTGTTATTAGGAATGAGCCGAATAAGTCCCATTTGGTGAAAGTCATAACCAAGTATAAGTAAAGAACGATGCCTAGTAGGAGGAGACCTGGCTGTTGGATCACTGGCAGAAGGAGACCTAGACCTACCACGAAGAGGAGCCTCTGCAGAAGAAGGAGATCTGGAAGGAGAATCAGGTAGTGCGCGGCCGGGAAAACCAGGAAGAGGGTCGCCATTAGGTAAACAATCAAATTGTGAACTTATGTCTGCAACAAGAAACAAAATAATAATTTTTTAGAGTTGAATTTTCAACAAAATAATT
The DNA here is from genome assembly GCA_932066315.1 of Andricus coriarius. Taxonomy (NCBI): domain Eukaryota; kingdom Metazoa; phylum Arthropoda; class Insecta; order Hymenoptera; family Cynipidae; genus Andricus; species Andricus coriarius. The sequence goes on from CAKNWT010239329.1 coordinate 2,201, forward strand.
GCATTTTTAACCAAATAGTCGAGTTTTTAAGCTCCAGTAAAATAATAAAATAATTCTGATCAATGTAGTAGAGCCTAGAATTATTTAAACGCCCCATAATTAATGATAGTACCGAAAATCTATCCAATCAATTTTGGAACTGATATGCTCAATTAATAATGTGTTTTTGCAAGACAAGATTTCAAAAACATATTTTTCCTACTAAAGGAAAAAATTTAAATGAAAGAGTCAAGAAATGACAATTCAATTCTGTTTAATGAATATAGTTATATTAAGAAATGTATAGTATGAAATAAAGGAGTACAAAGAAAATCAGGGTAGGAATTTTTTGCGAATCCAATGTTTGAAGGGATCCAAGTTTTTTTTAACACAAAAAATAACCATGAAAAAGCTATTAGAATCAATTACAATCTCAGACTTTAAATTTCCCGTTTTTAAACAATAAAAAAAGTTAACGTTAATCAGACTGAAACCGAACTATGCGGTACAACCTTCAGTGAACTAGTGCAATTTGTGTTTTAGGGACTAAAGAGTTGTCCATAATGGAACAAGGGCAATAAGTGTTAACCAAATTTTGTTTGAAGTAACATCTTTCGCCATCTATATTTCCTTCACGAAACAAATTTTATTTTCATTTAATAGTCTAAAACAGTAAAATAATCAAATAAATTTATGGCTCTTATGCCCTCAATCAGTGCTATTTGCATAGTGTTATTCTATTCTAATACAAATTTCTTTATATGAAAATTGCCTAGCATTATTTCGATACTGCTAGATAAAAACATGAAGCGAGTTGAAGTGAATATATTTAGCAAATTTTGTTTTCTGAAAATCCAGTTTTTTGGATTTTTTGCAGAAACGATTAATGTTACAACTTTATTGCATAAAGAAAAAAAATCAGGCCTCAAGCAGCCCAGAAAATTTTATGCGTGGTTTTTGAAGCGAAGCCTTAATTATTCGTCGTCGAATATTTTTCATTGAGAGGCCAACAACAATTATCCAACGTCGGATAATTGTAGTTTTTAATTTTTTTCAACGTTTTTATCCAACTTTAGATAAAAAATATCTCTGGGATTCACTGTAAGTGTACCATATGTGCTCGTTGACGTGTCTAGTTTCACATTTGATCACTTCAAGTCAGATGTGCACGTTGTGAGGGTACCATCTGTTCACCTTTAAATTAAGTCGTGCACCTTTAATTTTCGACTTTCATAACTAAACTAAAAAAGTATTCCTAAAATTATAGATATATTACATTATGATATTTACCAACAGAGTTGAGAATAACCACCAAGATTAAGATGAAGGTATGAAGAATCCTCATCTTTTCTGAATATATGAAAAGCTGATTAATGTGTTAATAAAGAGTTGAATTGACGATGTAACTAAGAACTATTCTGGAGCCTGATTGTATCATGTGATACATATATCAATAGGTCGTTATCTCATTGATTAGAGGCTTCAAGGTTGTCATTCTAAGATGTTTAAATTTCAGTAGAATAAGTTTCATGAAAAGTTCAGTTATTAAATTCGTTCAAACTCGCTCTTTTGTATTTATTTTCAGAAAGTCCCTAGGGCTGATTAGCCCTCTACAGAGCCACGGGCGGATGTGCGGTTGTTCACTTATACCTGAAAAAGTAGCATAGCAATAAAACGCATTACCCTAACAAGTGCATTTCAACTAAATTTCAACCATAGTATCAAATACAATTTGTTTGAGATCATCATTATTTTTTATTGTTTCAAGTGTTCTATATTTTTTTAATGAATTAGAAACAGTGCTTTAGTTCACTCTCAGTGTTCGCAGAGTCCTGATGTTTACGTTATCCCCATATGAGTAAAAGGTAAGAACAAAAACCATACGTAAATCGGTGTCCGAGTATATATAATAACAAGAAATGGTCGATGAATGTTCAATGTATGGCAGAATCAGTCTCTCAGTCTAGATGGTAACACTGCCCTACATGAGTTTTGCGAATATGATAGCACCTAGTTTGTACCACGTCATGGTTCAGCGCTACAATTTTTCAAAAATGGCTAAAAACGCAGTTTTTAGGGGTTTCAAACCCCATTTTCTCAAGAAAGTGACGTGATGGGAAGTTTTTAAATGCAGATTCGTGTTCAGGACAAAAAATCCATACGGAAACAATAGCTTCCATCTTATTCGCATCAAAAAAGTTAAAATTTGCAGGGCAGTGTAATTTGTTCCAATAGCGAGCACCTTTTACAATAAACAAAGATTGAAGTCTGGACTGGGAAGGATGTCTTTTTCTACAAAATGGAGAAGGTTGTGAATTTCTGAGTCAAAAATCGTCCAACACCCTGTTACCTCGCCCTACGGAGTAGTGTGAAGTATTTTTGTTGAACGGCCCCTTTCCATTTCTTTGAAATTAATTAATGGTGGGGAGAAATGTGCTTTACACGTGGTTTAAACATATCACTTGAAAATTCTTTCTGATTGGGCGTTTGTAGCCTAATGGAGTTTCCGCGACTAACTCGGGGCTCAAATCGAACACCGTGCTGCTTCTCATGTTTATGCCCACCCGTCGTTGTTCATCGATATAATATATTCCATGAAGAAATTTATTAGATTTTAATACTGCAACGACGTCACCAGTGGATGTTGTCAATACATTTTGTTCTTCAGTTGGCATGGGCTTGAAGTCCATTATTTTTCTTCCGCCTAATGAAATTGGTTTATCCGCTGGAAAAGTATATCTGTGAATTTCGAACTGACGATTCGGATTGATGTGGGGAATAAGCCGAATAAGTGCCATTTGTTCAGGTTTCAATCCAAGTATGAGTAGAGGAAGTTGCCTGGGAGGAGGAGACCTGGCAGATGGAGACCTAGACCTGGCCCGAAGAGAAGGCTCGGCAGGAGAAGGAGAACTGACAGGAGAATCAAATAATGCGCTGCGAGAAACCCCAGGAAGAGGATCGCCATTAGGTAAACAGTCGAATTGTGAACTTAACTCTGCAACAAGAAACAGAATATTAATTTTTTCTTCTAGTGGACCGCTTGTGGAAATATTGTGAGGAAAGCCGTGATGTGTAAGGTTCATTAACTACGTTACCGATTTCGTAATCTATATTTTATCAACTGTATCAATAATAAGTAGCCAAGATATGAAAAAAAATCGACGTTAAAATTAAGTGAGTTCAGCGTGGAATATGCCAACAGATCAATTCTTCTGATCCTCTAAAAAATGACTTATATGTCCCGTCTGTGTGCGTGCATAGTTAGTAGTGTACCATGCGTGTACGTAGTCATGTCTACTTAAAAATTTTATTGTTTTAAGTCATGCGAAATCTAAATTTTGCCATGTACAGTTAGGAGACTTCCATATGGAGACATTCACACATGGCACGTGCACAGTTGTCCCATTGGCCATCTTTCACTTTCAATCGAACTTAAAGGACACTTTTTCAATTCAATTTTCTATAGCACACACATTCTGGATTTCCCCGAAATAGATTGCAGGATAAATCTCATAAGTATTGATTTTCGTATTTATTAGAAAAGTACTCTAAAAATTATGTCAATATTATATTATAATATTTACCAATAGAATTGAAGATAATCGTGAAGGATAAGATGAGAGTAAGAACAATCCTCATTCTTTTTAACTATAGAAAAAACTGAATTATGTGTTAATGAAGAATGGGAATAAGAATTTGACTGAGGAATATTTTCTTGCTTCATTGGATAATATAATACATATATCCTTCAGTCGTTATCTCTCAGATTTGATGCGTCAAGGTAGTCATTTTGAGATAATTACATTTAATTATAGCCAATTTTAAGAAAAATTTCAATTACTAAATTCTTTAAAGTTAATTGGTTTTGTACATAATAAAATATATAATAATAATAATCTCAAGTACTGATCAATGAATGTTAAATGTGTGGTAGGATTAATACTAGAGTTGTATAGGATAAATGGAACAAGATGAAATAAAATATAAAGTTGGTAGACTAGAATCGTAGAAGCGGCGTTTAATATGTTATCCCAGTTATGTAACCTTAGCCTATTCCTGTCTATCCTTTTCTATCTTTTTGTCATTTCAGATTCATACCTGTCTCTCTAAATTCTAATTAGTGAAAATTCAGTGCTTCTCTGTGGAAATTAACTCCAAAGCAGTGATGTACTCATGGCTTTTTGCATCATTAAAGTTTCCCTGATTCAAATCGAGAGAGATCCTTTTCAGACCCCTTTTCTTTATCTCACTCGTCCTATTTTAAATATTGATTTTTGAACTTTTAAAAGTTCATTTTCGTAATTAGCGACCCAGAGAACCCGCGAATATGAAATTTGAGAGAAAAATATCGACTTTCTGGGGTTTGTCCTAGAATTTTGGATTCTGGCCCACTGTGCCAAGTCCATGCCAAAAGGTTAATCTTAAATAAAATATTTTAACTTCATAGGTCAATCTTTTGATCTCAAATCAACGAATCCGTTTTATTCTCGAATCATCCTTAAATTATGTAAATAAGTACATACTTACCATATAAATCGATTTTTAAAATAATATTAATGAACATAACTTTCTTAACTATCAATAATATGTATTAATATTCAAGTCAATCGATTCGTATAATATCGTAAAATCTTTTATATTCTTGCATCAATTTTGAATTATGTTAATAAAGAAGTATAAAGTGCTAAAAAACGTAGTAAGTCTATTTAGAAATCCTTCGCTCGGTTTTGAGATATTTGTAATGAAAATAAGCCCTCCCAATTTCATAAATTTATGTGCAACTGTTTTCAATTCATTGTATTCCAAGAAAGTGCGACATACACCCACACATACATCTGGACAATTATTGAAAACATTGTATTAGACATTTTTTAACTGAGGAACGTTTGAATAAACATATCAAATTTTTTTCAAAATGATTTAAAAATGAATTTTCAACAATATCGTTAAATTCTTAACCCCTTCGTTGGCAGAGAGAATTCGACAAAAATGGCGGATCGAATATGGCGGAGGAAAATACAGCAAAAGTTTCTTGTATTTTCGTCAGCCATATTGTATCGGCCATTTTTAATTTTTTAATTTTGACTTCAGATTAATATTCAGCGACCCTAAAAACCCGTAAGTACCGAGATTTATCCAAATCGAGCCGTGTTTTGTGTTTTAGTCCGCCATTTCGAATTTTCGAATTTTCACTTCAGATTCAGATTTAGCGATCCCGAAAACCCGTAAGTACCGAGATTTATCCAAATCGCGCCGTTATTTGTATTTTAGTCCGCCATTGTGAATTTTCGAATTTTGAATTCAGATTCGGATTCAGCGACCTCAAAAACCCCCGAGTAAAACTTGAATGCAAAATCGGGGTAAGTTAAATAGGAAAAAAAAGATTGACTATTTTAAACTAAAAACGATCACTTTTTAACTGTGAGTGGAATAGTTAAATTTTCAGTAAAGAAATTTAATTTCAATAAAACGAAAAACGATTTTTGAATAAAATAGTTCAATCTTCAGCCAAATAGTATAATTTTTATGAAAAAAATTAACGAAAAATATAAGAGAAGTCCCTTCAAAATTCAAAAACGTAAATCAATGTCGTGGAAAATTGTGATTTACACGTTCATTAAACTTAGCACCGTAAAATTCCTTCGGATTGAGCGTTTGTCGCCTAATGGAGTTTCCTTGATCAACTTTGAGAGAGTTTGAAAATTGCACCGTTTCTCATGTTTATACCGGCCCGCTTTTGCAATTCTTGATGAAATATTCCACGAAGAAATCTATTAGTTTCCTGTACTGCAAGGATGTCACCAGTAGATGTTGTTAATACTTTTTGTTCTTCGTCTGGCATGGGACTATAGTCAAATACTCCGCTACCCTTCAATCCAATTGGTTGATGGGCAGGAAACGTGTATCTGTGAATTTCGAATCGATGATGCAGATTGGTGTTAGGAATAAGCCGAATAAGTCCCATTTGATGAAGTTCATATCCAAGTATAAGTAAAGAAGGATGCCTGGTAGGAGGAGACGTGGCGGGGATGATAACTGGCAGGAGAAGACCTAGACCTGACACGAGCAGGTTCGGCAGAAAAAGCAGAAAACGTAAGATTAAGAGGGATTCTGTTTTGTGTTTACCCGACGTTTTTATACAATCGGGGATTCTAATTTCCAGAGAAGATTCTGTGTTCCTGATATTATTAATTTAGATCAACGAGAATTTTTGCATTCTATGGCCTGTGGCTATCTCCTCTACACCAGGTGTACATGTGGATCATTTTATGCCTTAATCAAGTATTTGTAATAAATAAGCCCTTTTCTAAGCAGACAGCAAGTAATCTGTCTCCGATAGCATTTGTTTTTGGATCCTTAAATTTACCTATCACCCTATCTTTGCCCTGACATTAGACGCCCACCCATCCACTCATATATCATAGCAGAATGATTCTTTCACCATGATCCCAGGCACTTGTAGTATCATATAAAGTGTCCCAGAAGGTGTCTTTTACTTCGTTTCATTCATCACAAACTGGAGAGTAGCACGCTATGATAAATAATCTTCTGATTCCTACTTTCATTATAAACCACAGCAGTCTGCAAGATACAAATCCTTGATCCCTGAGATGCTGCCTTTCTCTTTCATTCACTATCTACTCCTGATCATATTTCAATTCCGCCTTCTAATTTCCCATTTTTTATATCTTCAATGTCACATCCCTTTTTCGATTTTTCGGGTACACATCAAATATCTCCCTTTCTTACATGCATAGTATTTCGATAAAACTCTTTTTTTTTGCAATTTATTTCTTGGTACTGTCCTTCCTTCACGAAGTGTGGACTGGTAAGGAATTTTTTCGCCCACCAAAAATATAATAGGAGACCCTTTACATGAAAAAAATGAAGTATTGGTGTGGAGAATTGTGGTTTACACGTTGTCTAAACTTAGCACTTGGAAATACTGTCGAATCGGGCGTTTGTAACTTGCTGGAATTTCCTTGACTAATTCTGCTCTCAATTCAAAGACCGCACCGCTTCTCATGTTTATACCGGCCCGCTTATTTGATTCTCGATTATATATTCCACGAAGAAATCGATTAGTTTCCATTATTGCCACGACGTCATCTTCTCTTCAATCTAATCGGTTTATCTACAGGAAAAGTGTATCTGTGAATTTCAAATCGACGATGTGGTTTGTTGTAAGGAATAAGCCGAATAAGTTCCATTTTTTCAGGTGCAAAGCCAAGTGTGAGTGAAGAAGGACGCCTGGCTGGAAGAGACCTGGCAGGAGGAGACCTAGATCTGGAACGAATGGGAGGCTCGGCAGGAGGAAAAGACCTGGCAGGAGAAACAGAGCGTGCGCGGCGAGAAAAACCAGCAAGAGAATCGCCATTAGGTAAACATTCGAACTGTGAACTTAACTCTGCAACAAGAAACAGAGTATTTATAGTTACTGACGAGCTTCATGAATTATTTAGGTTTAACTCCAAGATCACAATTACATACAAATATTTACAAACAACAAAATAGTTAAACTACTGTATAGAATTCCTGAAAATAATATCAAGAATCCAACAACTAAATTTGGAGAACCACCATAGAATGCGAAGGCAACCAACCAAATCCCCTTCCTTCTACTTTTTTTATTTCTTTCGTCTTTTTTTTTTATTATTATCAAATCAAAATACAAAAACATTTGTAATATTTACCAACGTTTCGGTGCTCATAAAGAACCCTTATCAAGGTAAGAAATATTAGAGCAGGTAGGAACAATGACGAACCAACGATGCTCTCTCTTTGATATCTAAGATCCAATTGAGGGTAAAGAGGATCGATCGTTACCAACTTTGATGATAATACAGATACTTCCTGATCTAGTATTGGAATTTTGTTTATACTTGATTCAACATCTTGGACAAACGTTCACGAACTAAATAGAAATCTAGGAATCAAAACTTACAATGGAACATTTATTAGGGCAGTTAGGAATTCTCTAAACAATAATTATTAGAATTATTAAAAATTTTGAAAACAATAAATCTCTTGGCTATGATGAGATAATATACTATCTACTGAGAAGACTTCCTAGAACAGCTATAGTATTTATTAAAAAACTTGTAAATTCTATAATGTTCTTGGACTGCTTCCCCCCACATTATTTATACATTATTTATTTATTTTCAAGGATTATTGTTAAATCATAGCCTGGTAGGAAGACGTATGTTCAGGCCAATTTTTACATATTCTTCTCCGATTTGGAGTGTAATACTTAACTCCAATTACTAAGTACTCCAGAGAATACAAGTGTGGTACATTCATTATATTACAAAGCTTCCTCTATGAGGACGTGGAAAGACAAACTTTCAACAGAATTCTGAAATTATCAATCAAACCATGTATAGTAAATCCAAACGAAACTGTCGAATTTGAAACTAACAGAGATCAATTTTCAACTAGAAATGGAATAGTAAAACTTGTGGTTGGAGCAACTTATGTATTGAGAAAAAAACAATATTTCAACAGAATAGTTTGATCTTTAATGAAATACTCTAATTTTTGACCAAAAGGGATGAATTTCAAGACAAAAACATAAAAGTATTCGCTTAAGATTTTTTTAAACTAATTAGTGATGTACATAATTGTGATTTACACGTGGTTTGAACGTAGCACTTGAAAATTCTTTTGGATTGGCCGTCCGTGGCCTAATGGAGTTTCCTGGACTAACTCTGGGCTCAATTGAAACACCGCGCCGCTTCTCATGTTCATACCCGCCCGCTTCTTTGATTGTCGATGATATATTCCACGAAGAAATGTATTAGATTCCATTATTGCAACGACGTCACCAGTTGATGTTGTTAATACTTTTTGTTCAGTGGTTGGAATAGGCTTTAAGTCAAATAGACCTCTTCCCTTCAATCCAATTGGTTTATCTGCAGGAAAAGTGTATATGTGGATTTCAAGTCGACGATGCGGATTGGTGTTAGGAATAAGTCGAATAAGTCCCATTTGATGAAGTTCATATCCAAAGATGAGTAAAGAACGATGCCTATTAGAAGTAGAACTGGAAAATGGATAATTGGCAGGAGGAGACCTGGACCTGGCACGAAGAGGAGGCTCGTCAGAAGAAGCAGACCTGGCAGGAGAATCAGATAGTGCACAGCGAGGAAAGCCAGGAAGAGGATCGCCATTAGGTAAACAGTCGAACTGCGTACTTAACTCTGCTACAAAAAA
>CAKNWT010239339.1:0-17756 GCA_932066315.1 Andricus coriarius
TTTTCCAAGTCTCCCTTTAAAGAATACGAGTGTTAGTGACTGATTACAGTAGAGTGATTTCTCTAGATTAATTTTCCAAGTGGTTTTCTTTTTTTCTACCAGTCTCTGTTTAAAGAAAATGGATTCTGCACTTTTGTACATGTTCTGGCAGTTAACAGCTTCCATTGTGCAAGCAGTTTAGTATCGTCGCGTCGCTGCTCGAATTACAAAAGCCGGCTAGGGCTGACGAATAGCACATTTCTCTGTCTCTTCGTTAATCGGAGTGAAAAACGCAGACTGGCACTGTAAGTCTACGCTGAAAGAGGTAAAGACAAGAGGTTCGTATTTGTTGCAGGAACAGTACTGAAAAAAAAATTGGGTACTTGCCAAAAGCGTTACTCGAGAATACCCAGACAACTAATAACAATACGAGCTTTGGTCGAAAGCATACGACCAGTTTACTCTGTACCATTGACCCAAATAAGTGTCTAAATTTCTCCAAAATTTACTGCCACTCTTGACATCAATTTCCGAATTTGAAAGCAATTAGGGGATTTTCATGTTTCGAATTTTATTGTTCACTCGCGAAATTTTGACGTTGGCAAAAATTTACTTGATACTTTGCTGATTAAGTCTATGATGAGAGGATTAGTCACTAGGAGTATTTTTTTTGCAGCTTATTCAGATATTATTTATTTTTAGTAGACCCCTATTTACAAAAAAAGATTTTAAAAACCACAAAAATGTTAAGAGAACTTTTTCAGGTATTTGAAATGTTTCCACTGGTACAAAGAACGGAGAAAAAACGAATTTAAAAAAAAAATACTTGAACTTGAACCAAATGATTGCATTTTCAACTAAGATGATGAATCTTCAGCATAAAAAAAATCATATTTAATAAAGAAATTTAATTTTAAACCAAGTAGTTGAATTTTTAACCATAAAAGACCAATTTGCAAAAAAATAGTTAAATCCTCAATCAAAGCAGATTAATTTTTAATCAAGAGGTTTCATTTTAAACCAAAACAGATGGAATTTCGTCCAAAATATTCGAATTCTTAACCTAGAAATACAAATTTTCTACAGAACAATTCAATTTTCGACAAAAAAATTATAGCTTAAAAAAAAGAATTGAATTTTGAACAAAATAACAGTTAAATTAAAAAAAGGCAAATTCTTAACTTAATAGTTAAATATCAAAATATATTAATTTTTAATCAAACAGTTGAATTTTCAACCATAAAAGAAAAAATTGTGACCATTTGAAAATAGTATCAACTATCCTTACTCGAAACGTACAATTTTTTAGTCAGAATTTTCAGATACAAGGTATATAATGTATTTATTTATTTAATTTTCCAAAATTTAATATAATTTTCCGAAATATATCATATGCTTAAAATAATTCCATCTACAAATGATAAATCGTTAATGTTGAAAAATACCAAAAATTTAATTACCGAAAGCAAAAAAAAATTCTTAAAAATAAAAATTTGTGGTATTTTAAATTAAAAAAAAAAATCAATTAAATCACCAGAAATTTTTATTGGCGAAATTTAAATATTTCTATAGTAAAATTAAAAAAAAAAAAAACAAGGAAAATTCAGAAATGCCTTATTAACGAAATTATTAAATTCTCGAAATTACATTGTTTAAAACCTGAATTTTAACATTTCAGAAATTAGTAAATCATCAAAATTTTTTAATTCCAAAAATTTCAAATTACGGAAGTTTCTTTAGAAACGCTATGTTTAATATTTATATCGTTTAAAAAAAATTGTTTTATTCTAAAGGTATACTGTCATGGTTTAATATTTTGAAAAGCTAACAGATTAAAAAATAACAATTTTAAATATGTTTTGAATTAAAATGTTTTTTCTTTCGAAATCAAAGCTAATTAAATTCTTCATATATCAATCTAGGCCGATTTAAAAAAAAGTTTTTTTTAATTTTCTTCATTTCATAAAAAAAAATAAAAAAAATTTCTTTGAAAGAGTACCAGATTTTGAAAAATACTCGGATTTAAACCAAAATATTAAAAATCAATTAATCGACTATCCAGAAAAGTTGTCTCATAGCTTAGAAATTATTACAAATTTCATTGAATTTGTTATAAACAAATAAGTAAGTGAAAATAGATTCATTGACAACTATCCATAGCAGGTAGTTATGTTGAAATAAACCAAGTTTTTTCTATTGAATCCGTAAAAAAATTATACAAAAATGTCACCAAATTATCAGATTTATTAATCCAATAACAAGTGATGATTGTTTTAACAAATTTAATTAACGATTAATTAACTTTTTTGGCTATTATGCTTTGATTTAGAAAAAAACATTTAAATTTAAAACACATTTAAATCATTTAAATTTAATATTTTTTAATCTGTTAGCTTTTCGAAATATTAAACCATGCCAGTATACCTGTAGAATAAAATATTATTTTAACAGATAAGCATATCAATTATAATTTTTTTAAAGGAAACTTCGCTAATTTGAAATTTATGGAATTTAACAATTCTATGATTTACTAACTTCAGAAATTTAAGTTTTCAGGTTTTAAATGATGTAATTTCGGGAACTTGATAATTTCATCAATTAGTCATTTCCGAATTTTCCTTTTTTTGTTAATTTTCACTTTAGAAATATTTCAGTTTCGTCAATAAACATTTTCGGTAATTTTATTGTTTTTTGTTAATTTAAAATTTCACAAATTTTTATTTTCAACACATTTTTTGTTACGGTTATTACATTTTTGGTATTTTTCAACATTAAAGATTTTTCAGTTTTTGAACGAAATTATTGTCAGCATATGATAAATTTCGGAAAATTATATTGAATTTAGGAAAATTAACTTACAAGTTTTGTACGATTAAGATAATTTTCAGAAAATTTATTAAATTTATCTTTACATTTATAGATTGTATCTGAAAATTCTGAAACTTGTAACCCAAAAATTTTATGTTTCGAGTAACGGTAGTTAATAGTATTTTCGAATAGTCACCATTTTTTATATTTTGGTTGAAAATGCTACTATTTGATTGAAAATGAATATATTTTGGATTGAACTATCAAGTTAAGAATTCATAATTTTGGTTAAATAAGACTGTTATTTTATGTAAAATCAAATTACTTTTTTGGTTCGAATATAAGTATTAAATTTTTTGTAAAATATTCATCTTTCAGGAGAAATTTGACTGTTTGGTTAAAAAACTTTCATTATTGTGTTCAAAATTCAACTACTTATTATTTGTTTATAAAATATTCAATAATCTTCTAAACGATTTCTGGAGATTTTTTCATGGATTTTAGGTATTTTGGATTAAATCCAAGTATTTTTCAAAAACCGTTACTCTTATATCAAAAAATTTAATTTTTGTTATTAAATAAACCAAATAAAGTTTTTGTTTCAAAATCGGCCTCGACTGATCTATGGAGAATCTTATCGGCTTTGATTAAAAAAAAAATTGAAATTGGATATAAATTGTGGCCTGTAGACTGAATTGCCAGAAACACCTTTTTTGCCCCACTGTGAGTCGGTTCGGAAAATTCTATTGGTGAATCTCACGCTGAGTCGGTTCGGATTTTTTCGACCTAATTCTCAGCTGATTCGGTTCGGATTTCTTCAACTTATGACTCACGCGCTGATTCGGTTCGGATTTTTTCGACCTAATTCTCAGCTGAGGCGGTTCCGATTTCTTCGATTTATGACTCACGCGCTGAGTTGGTTCTTATTTTCTTGACTCAATCCTTCTCTGAGTCGTTTCGGATTTCTTCAACCTCATTCGCAGCTGATGCTGTTCAAAACTTCGACTCATGTCTCACGCGCTGAGTCGGTTCGGATTTCGATGACCTGATTCTCAGCTGATTCGGTTCGGAAAATTCAACTCATGACTCACGCGCTGAGTCGGTTTGGATTTCTTCGACCTGATTCTCTGCTGATTTGGTTCGGAAAATTCTATTCGTGACTCACGCCCTGAGTCGGTTCCGATTTATTCGACCTAATTCTTAGCTGAGTCGGTTTGGAAAATTCTAGTCATGACTCACACGCTGATTCGGTTTGGATTTCTTCGACTTATGACTCACGCGCTTAGTTGGTTCTGACTTTTTTGACTGAATTCTCCTCTGAGTCGTTTCGGATTTCTTCAACCACATTCTCCGTTGATTAAGTTTGGAAAATTCGACTTATGACTGACGCGCTGAATCGGTTCCGATTTCTTTGACCTGACTTTCAGCTGATCAGGTTCGTATTTTTTCGATTCATGACTCACGCGCTGAGCTGGTTCGTATTTTTTCGATTCATGACTCACGCGCTGAGCTGGTTCTTATTTTCTCGGCTCAATTCTGCTCGGAGTCGTTTTGGATTTCTTCAAACACATTCTACGCTGATTCGGTTTGGAAAATTTGACTCATGACTCATGCACTGAGTCGGTTCAGATTTCTTCGATCCGATTCTCAGCTAAGTTGGTTCGGAAAATTCTATTCATGACTCACACGCTGATTCGGTTTGGATTTCTTCGACTCATGACTCACGCGCTGAGTTGGTTCTGACTTTTTCGACTGAATTCTCCTCTGAGTCGTTTCGGATTTCTTCAGCCACATTCTCCGTTGATTAAGTTTGGAAAATTCGACTTATGACTCACGCGCTGAATCGGTTCCGATTTCTTTGACCTGACTTTCAGCTGAGCAGGTTCGCATTTTTTCGATTCATGACTCACGCGCTGAGCTGGTTCTTATTTTCTCGGCTCAATTCTCCTCGGAGTCGTTTTGGATTTCTTCAACCACATTCTCCGCTGATTCGGTTTAGAAAATTCGACTCATGACTCACGCGCTGAGTTGATTCTTACTTTTTCTGCTCAATCCTCCTCCGAGTAGTTTCAGATTTTTTTAACCACATTCTCAGTTGATTGGGTTTGGAAAATTCGATTTATGACTCACGCACTGAATCGGTTCCGATTTTTTCGACCTGATTCTTAGCTGAGTCGGTTCGGATTTCTTCGACTCATGGCTCACGCGCTGAGTTGGTTCTTGTTTTCTCGACGCAATTCTCCTCTGAGTCGTTATGGATTTCTTCAACCACATTCTCCGCTAATTCGGCTTAGAAAATTTGACTCATGAGTCACGCGCTGAGTCCGTTTGGATTTCTTCGATATGATTCTCAGCCGAGTCGGTTCGGAAAATTCCATTCATGACTCACACACTGAGTCGGTTTGGATTTCTTCGACTCATGACTCACGCGCTGAGTTGATTCTTACTTTTTCTGCTCAATCCTCCTCCGAGTAGTTTCGGATTTTTTAACCACATTCTCAGTTGATTGGGTTTGGAAAATTCGATTTATGACTCACGCGCTGAATCGGTTACGATTTCTTCGACCTGATTTTCAGCTGAGCCGGTTCGCATTTCTTTGATTCATGACTCACGCGCTGAGTTGGTTCTGACTTTTTCGACCTAATTCTCCTCTAAGTCGTTTCGGATTTCTTCAACCACACTCTCAGTTGATTAAGTTTGGAAAATTCGACTTATGACTCACGCGCTGAATCGGTTCCGATTTCTTCGACCTGATTTTCAGCTGAGTCGGTTCGCATTTCTTCGATTCATGACTCACACGCTGAGTTGTTTTGGATTTCTTCGACTCATGGCTCACGCGCTCAGTTCGCTTTGATTTTTTCGAATCAATTCTCCTCTGAGTCGTTTCGGATTTCTTCAACCTCATTCTCAGCTGATGCGATTCAAAAATTCGACTCATATCTCACGCTCTGAGTCGGTTCGGATTTTGTCGACCAAATTCTCAGCTGAGTTTCGACTTGCGACTCCAGTTTGAGTAGAATCGGACTACAGTCCATTCATTTCGATTCATGTACATCACTGCGAAATATCCGCTTTTCCCTAAGGATGAAAGCTTCACCCCCTGTAATTCGAGATCGGATGGTAATAAAAGTCTATGAATTGGTGAGCGAACTACTATCACATAGACAAAACAAACTCTAAACATTTCAAGGAAATAAGGAGACACGACCTATAAAATTGGGGCAGTACACAGATGAAATGAAGTAGAAAATTAGTGGGATGAATGGAGTTGTCTGTAGAGACATCGAAAGAGCACTTGGAGGTGAAATGCTTGTAAATGCAAAGATTAACAAGACCAAGAAGCTTTTCAAGAGCGAGCAAGCATCATGGATTGGGGAAGTGGTTTAAGGGTGAATTTCCGAAGGCGCTGAATAGGATTCGTAGCTAGGAAAAGCGACTTCGACGGGTGGGGCAAAAAAGGCGGCCATATATATTATGAAAGAAATAAGAAATGGAGTGGAAATACAGACTCAAGTCTATTGTAACCGGACTCGAAGTTTCGCTGCAGCTGTTGGCTCACCAAGTGAGTAACAGTCACTCCATCCAGTTCTCTGGAACAGAGGATTGGTGGCTTTCACGCTTACGGGAAAGAAATATAAAAGTTTCCCTTGTCTGCCTGCCCCAAGACTTTTCTTTCGAGTATTGGTTATACTTGCTCAAGTCCCTGCGGTTCTTAGCGAATATGCTACGACCCAAACTTCTCTCACTTATTTATACTTTTTCCTTTTCAGTAATAGACTTACACACTCTAAGGTTTGCCAAACTTTTTTAGTCAAACATTTATGGGTGCAAATCAAAAAGTTGAAAATTTCATGTCCCTGGAATATTATCTCGTGTTTAGAGGAATCATTCTTGCAAAGTTTTTGCCACATTTGACACTTCGATGATCAAGAGATGAAATTTAAAACCGTGTCGATGCATTAAAGACCAATATTATGGGGAATCAAATTTAGTTAAACATTTTTTATTTATGAGAAAAAAATCTCTTCTTCACTTCGGTGGGATTCGAACATCACGTCTTTCGATTGCCGGTCGGGTGCTTTAACTACTAAGCTACTAGAGAGATCGAAGGCAGGTGCTTTTTCCGGATATACGATTTTCATAGCATGTTTTAAATACAAAGATAACTTTTCAGTCTAAATTGACAAATTTTTAACAAAATAGTAAAATTTTAAACAAAATAATTAAACTTTCAACAAAAAAGTTGCATTTTTCCACTTAGATTAATTATCTAGAAAAGGACCCATGTTGAACATAAATACATGAAGTTTTGACCAAATAATTGAATTTTCAACTAAAAGAGATAAGTTTCCAACAAAAATGGAATTTTTAAATTTTAAGTTTGAAAATGTTCAACAAAACAAAGGAATTTTTAATGAATTGAATTCAACTGAAAAATACAATTTTTTAACAAAATAGTAAAATTTTCAACCAAAAGGAAAACTTTTTAACCAACAATCGAATAGCTGCATTTTCAGATAAAAAATTAATTCTTAAGAAAAACAAAGGGATTTCCAACTAAACAGTTATATTTGTAAATAAATTGTTTATTTTTCTACCGAAGAAGTTGAATACTCAAAACGTAAACTTTTAACAACAAAATTAATTTTCAACGAAATAAATTAATTTTTCTCCAAATTTTTTAATTTTAGAGTCAGAAAGAAGAATTTTCTACTGAACTTTTGAATTTTCAACTCGAGTATTTGAATTTTCAAGAAAAAATGTTTTTTGATGACCAAATAGTGGAATTTTCAACCAAAATAATAAATCTTCAACCAAAGAAATGTTTCTATACAAAATTGCTTAACTTTAAACCAAGTAGTTAATTTTTCACCAAAGAAAAATGGATTCTCAACAATAAATCTAGACCTTTTTTTTTCAAGAAACAAATATTTTAATTTTTAATCTGAAACTGTTGAATTCAACCAAAAAAGACGAATTTTCAACATAATGGTTGAATCCCAAAGAATAACAGATTAAATTTCAACTAAGAAGATCAATGTTCTACAAAGATGACAAATTTTCAGCAAAATATACAAATTTTCAACCAAAGAAGATCAATCATCAATTTGAAGTATTAATTTTCAATTTAAAATATCAACTTTCAAATAAAAATATTAATTTTCAACAACAAATAAAAAGGTGAAATTTTCAAGAAACAAATTAATTCGCAACAAAAATAATACTAATTTTTAACCAAAATAGTTCAATTTTCAAACACAAAAAATGAATTTTTTAACTAAAATGTTGAATACTTAACCAAAAAATAAGTTCAAAAAATTTTCAGCATTGCACCAAAGAATTGACTTTCAATTCAAAAAATTAATTTTCTACTAAACAGATGAATCTTTAACCAAAGAAATTAATTTCTAACAAAATAATATAATCCTTAAGCGACACAGATTACTTTTAAAACAAAAGGTTGCATTTTAAACAAAAGAATATGAAATTTCTATCAAATCACATGAATTTTCAAAAAAAAAAAAAAAAATTAAACTGCAAATTTGAATTTTCAACCTAAAAGTTAACGTTCAAACAAAAATTTCAAAGTTAAATTTATAGTTGAAAAAATTAATTTTTAGTTGAACTTTCAACCAAGTTGCTGAATTTTAAATAAGAAAAGATGGATTTATAATAAATTAGTTGAATCCTCAACCAATGCAGATTTATTTTCAACCAAAAAGTTGCATTTTTAACGCGAAAATATTTAATTTATACTTAAAAAGATGAATTTTCAACCCAAAAAGGAAAATTTTCTACAACAAAGATGAATTTTTAGCCAAAAAGGGCGCCTTTTTCACAGAATAATTAAATTTTTAACAAAACAGTAGCATTTTCAACCAAAAAGTATGAATTCCCAAACAAAGATATAATGATAGAATTTCAGACGAAACTTTAAATGGATAAATAAGATAAAAGGAAGAAGGGGAGAATACAGGAAATATGAAATAAAATGAATCTTAATTAACTCAAAATTTAATTATTTGGTAAGAAATGCACGTATTTTGTCGAAAATTCTTGTTTTTTTTCAGTATTTTCCCCCTATTTTTAAAATATAGCTAGAATGAATATTGAAAATCCTTCTACAAACTTTAAAAATATTTCGTTAGAAAACTTCAAAATTTTACTTGGAAAATAATGTAATCTTCCACTTCACATATTTTGAGTTTCAATGAATAGTAAATAATAAATAATTAATACAAGTGTAAAATTCATATTGTCAAAGATTTCACAAATTTTACAAATATTACCAAATATTTCAAAAATATTTCAAATATTTCGCAAAGATTTCAACAAAGATTTCACAAAGATTTCAATGATTTCACAAAGAACTTAAAAATTTCGTAATGATATGAGGTAAGGTTCAAAGATTGCACAAAATTTTTTTTAATTTCCCAAAGATGTCGCAACAATTTTAAAGGTTTCGTAAAGATTTCTGATAGATTTTAAATATTTCACAACGATTTCAATGATTTATCAAAGATTTCACAAAGAATTAGGTTAGATTATGAAGATTTCACAAAGACTTCAATTGTTTTACAAAAATTTTCGATAGATTTCAAAGATTGCACTAAGATTTCAATAAGTTCCTAAATATTTCACTAAAATTTGACAAAGACTTCACATATTTCGCAAAGAATTCAAATATTCAGCACAGATTTCGGACAGATTTATAAGATTTCACAAAGACTACAATGATTTTTCAATGATTTCACAAATTTCTCAAATATTACCAAATATCTTAAAGATTTTACGAAGATTTCCAAAGATTTCAGAAAGATCTTACAAAGATTTGAACGATTTCCCCAAGATTTCAATGATTTCCCAAAGATCTAACAAATTTCAGAAACGTTTCGCGAAGATTTTGCACAGACTAAAAAGATTTCACAAAGATTTTAATTATGCCACAAAAATTTCAGATAGATTTCAAAGAATATTTCAATGATTTTCTTAAGATTTCACAAAGATTTCAATTGTTTCACAAGAATTTCTCAAAAAGTTCAGTTAGATTTCAAAGAGTGCACAAAGATTTCAATGACTTCCTAAAGATTTCACAAAGACTCCAGTGATTTCCCAAATATTTCGCAAACATTTCAATAATTTCACAAATTTTATGTGAGTTCATAAATATTATCAGATATTTCAAAAATATTTTAAATATTTCGCAGAGATTTCGGAAAGATTTTACAAAGACTTTAACGATTTCCTAAAGATTTTAAAAATATTACAAATATTTCGTGAAAATATTGGATAGATTTAACTAAATTCACAAAGATTTCAATTATTTCACAAAAATTTCAGATAGATTTCAAAGAATGAACAAATATTTCAATGATTTCTCAACGATTTCACAAAGGTTTAAATAGTTTCACAAATATTATCTGATTTCATGAATATTATTAGATGTTTAAAAAATAATTTAAATATTTCGCAAAAATTTCCAAAGATTTCACGAAGATTTGAACGATATTCCAAAGATTTAACAAATGTCACGAATATTTCGCAAAGACTTTGGTTATATTAACAAAATTTCACAAAGATTTAAATTATGTCACAAAAATTTCATATAGATTACAAATAATGTACAAAGATTTCAATTATTTCACAAAAATTTGACCAAAAATTTACAAAAACTTCAGATAGATTTCAAAGAGTGCACAAAGATTTCAATGATTTCCCAAATATTTAAATAATTTCACAAATATTATCAGATATTTCCAAAATATTTTGAATATTTTTTAATATATTCAAAAGAATTCACACAGATTTAAATTATTTCACAAAAATTCAGATCAATTTTACAGAGTGCACAGAGATTTCAATGATTTCCCAAAGATTTCAAGTATTTCACAAAGATTTCAATAATTTCAAGAATATTATCGGACACTTCAAAAATAATTCAAATAATTCGCAAAGATTTTGAATCGATTTCAAGTATTTCACAAAGACTTCAAATATTTCTAAAAAATGTCAGATAGATTTCAAAGAGTGTACAAAGATTTCAATGATTTTCCAAGGATTTCACAAAGATTTCAATAATGTCACGAATATTATCAGATATTTCAAAAATAATTTAAATATTTCGCAAAGATTTCCAAGATTTCACAAAGATTTGAACGATTTCCCAAAGATTTAACAAATATCACAAATATTTCGCAAAGATTTTGAATAGATTTAAAAGATTTCACAAAGATTTCAATTATTTTACAAAAATTTCAAATAGATTTCAAAGAGTGCACAAAGATTTAAAAAATAATTTAAATATTTCGCAAAGATTTGAACGATTTCCCAAAGATTTAGCAAATGTCACAAATATTTCACAAAAACTTTTGATACATTTAAAAGATTACACAAAGATTACAATCATTTCACAAAAAATTCAGACAGATTTCAAAGAGTGCACAAAGATTTCAATGATTTCCCAAATATTTCACAAAGATTTCAATAATTTCCCAAATATGATCAGATATTTCAAAAATATTTTTAAAATTTTGGGTAGATTCAAAAGATTTCACAAAGATTTCAATTATTTTACAGAAATTCGAGATAGATTTCAGAGTGCACGAAGATTTCAATGATTTCCCAAAAATTTCACAAAGACTTCAATGATTTCCCAAAGATTTTACAAGAATTTTAATATTTTCACAAATATTATTTGACTTAATAAATATTATCAGATGTTTTAAAAATATTTTTAAAATGTCGCAGAGATTTCCGAAGGATTTTCCAAAGATTTCAAAAATCTCAAAAATATTTCGCAAAGATTTTGGATAGATTTAAAAGATTTCAATCAGTTCACAAAAAATTCAGATAAATTTCAAAGAATGCATAAATGTTTCAATAATTTCCCGAAGATTTCACAAAGATTTCAATAATTTTACAAATATTATCAGATGCTTCAAAAATATTTTTTATATTTTAAATAGATTAAAAAGATTTTAATTATATTACAAAAATTTCAAAAAAAATTCAGATATATTTCAAAGAGTGCACAAAGATTTCCCAAAGATTTCACAAAGATTTCAACAATTTTACAAATAAGATCAGATATTTCTAGAAATTAAAAAGTTTTTGATAGATTCAAAAGATTTCAATTGTATCACAGAAAATTGAGATAGATTTTAAAGAGTGCACAAATATTTTAATGATTTCATAAATATTATCAGATATTTCAAAAATATTTTTAAAATTTCGCGGAGATTTTGGAAAGATTTTCCAAAGATTTCAACAATTTCACAAATATTTCGCAAAGATTTTAATAATGTCGCGAATTTGATCAGATATTTCACCAAATAATTTGAATATTTTGCGAAGATATCACAAAGATTTGAACGATTTTCCAATGATTAAAAAAATTTCACAAATATTTTGGACAGATTTAAAAGATTTCACAAAGGTTTTAATTATTTCATAAAAATTTCACAAAGATTTCAAAGAATGCACAAATATTTCAGTGATTTTTCAAAGATTTCAATAATTTCACGAATTTCATCTGATATTTCAAAATTAATTTTAATATTTCGCAAAGATTTCCAAAGATTTCTCAAAGATTTGAACGATTTCTCAAAGATTTAACAAATATCGTAAATATTTCACAAAGATTTTGGATAGATTTAAAAGATTTTAATCAGTTCACCAAAATTTCACAAAGATTGCAATAGTGTTACAAATATTATCAGATACATCAACAACATTTTTAATATTTTGGATAGATTAAAAAGATTTTAATTATATCACAAAAATTTCACAAAAATTTTAGATACATTTTAAAGAGTTCACAAAGATCTCAATGATTTCCCAAACATTTCACAAAGACTTCAATGGTTTCCCAAAGATTTAAAAAGCTTCACAAATATTTCGCAAAATTTTTGAATACATTTAAAAGATTTCACTTGTTTCACAAAAATTCAGATAGATTTCAATGCGTGCACAAGGATTTTAATAATTTGACCAATATTATCTGATTTTATAAATATTATCAAATTTTTCAAAATTATTTTCAATATTTCGCAGAGATTTCGGAAAGATTTGAATGATTTTCCACAGATTTTAAACCTTTCACAAATATTTCGCAAAGATTTCGGATAGATTTAAAAGATTTCACAAATACTTTAATTATTTCAGGAAGATTTTTAATAGATTTCAAAGAATGCACAAATATTTCAGTGATCTTCACAAAGATTTCAATAATTACACAAATATGATCAGATATTTCAAAAATATTTTTAATATTTGGATAGATTCAAAAGATTTCACAGCGACTTCAATTATTTCGCTAAAATTTCACAAAAATTTCAGATAGATTTCAAAGAGTGCACGAAGATTTTAACGATTTCCCAAAGATTTTATACAGATTTGAAAGATTTCCCAAAGATTTCGGATGGATATAAAACATTTCACAAAGACTTAAATGATTCCCCAAAGTTTTAACAAAGATTTCACAAAGATTGCAATAATTTCACAAATATTTCGCAACGATTTCGGATGGATTCAAATTTTTTTACAAAATTTGAACGATTTTTCGATGATTTAAAAAATTTCACAAATATTTCGAAAAGATTTTTGATAGATTTGAAAGATTTCAATTATTTCACAAAAATTTCTGATAGATTTCAAAGAGTGCATAAAGATTTTACAAATATTTCGCGAAGATGTTGGATAGATTTAAAATATTTCAATTATTTCACAAAAATTCCAGATAGATTTTAAAGAATACACAAATATTGAAATGATTGCTCAAGGATTTAAAAAAAAATCAATGATTTCACAAAAATTTCAGATAGATTTTAAAAAGTGCACAAAGTTTCAGTGATTTTCCAAGGATTTCACCAAAATTTAATAATTTCACGATTATTATCAGATATTTCAAAAATAATTTAAATATTTCGCAAAGATTTCCAAAGATTTCACAAAGATTTGAACGATTTCCCAAACATTTAACATATGTCACGAATATTTCCCAAAGACTTTGGATAGATTAGAAAAATTTCACAAAGATTTCAATTATTTCACAAAAATTTTATATAAGATCACAAAGAATGCACAAATATTTTAACGATTTCCCAAAGATTACACAAAGATTTCAATAATTTACAAATATTATCAGATATTTCAAAACTATTTTTAATAGTTTGCATAGATTCAAAAAATGTCACAAAGATTTCAATTATTTCACAAAAAATTCAGATAGATTTCCAAGAGTTCATAAAGATTTCTATGATTTGCCAAATATTTCACAAAGATTTTAATAATTTCACAAATATTATGTGATTTCATAAATATTATCAAATATTTCAAAAATATTTTAAATATTTAACAGAGATTTCGGAAAGATTTTAGAAAGATTTTAATGATTGCCTACAGATTTCAAAACTTTCGGAAATATTTCGCAAGGATTTCGGATAGATTTAAAAGATTTCACAAATACTTTTATTATTCCAGAAAGATTTTCGATAGATTTCAAAGAGTGCACAAACATTTTAATAATTTCCCCAAGATTTAATACAGATTTTAATAATTTCGGACGTATTAAAAAGATTCCACAAAGATTTGAATTATTTCCCAGAGATTTCACAAAGATTTTAATAATTTCACAAATGCGATCAGATTTCTCAAAAATGTTTTAAATAGTTTGTATAGATTCAAAATATTTCCCAAAGATTTCAAAAATTTCACAAATATTTCACAAAGATTTTCGATAGATTTGAAAAAGTCCACAAAGATTTCAATAATTTCAAGAATATTATCGGACACTTTCAAAAATAATTTAAATATTTCGCAAAGATTTACAAAGATTTCACGGAAGTTTGAACGATTTTCCAAAGATTGAAAAAATGCCACAAATAATTCGCAAAGATTTTGAATCGATTTAAAGTATTTCACAAAGACTTAAAATATTTCTAAAAAATGTCAGATAGCTTTCAAAGAGTGTACAAAGATTTCAATAATTTTTCAAGGATTTCACAAAGATTTCAATGATTTCACGAATATTATACAATTTTTCAAAAATAATTTAAATTTTTTGAATAGATTTAAAAGATTTCACAAAGATTACAATTATTTCACAAAAATTTCAAATAGATTTTAAAGAGTGCACAAAGATTTCAAAAATAATTTAAATATTTCGCAAATATTTCACAAAGATTTTAACATTTTTCCAAAGATTTAGCAAATGTCACAAAAATTTTTGATAGATTTAAAAAATGTCAAGAATATTATTGAATATTTCAAAAATAATTTAAATATTTCACAAAGATTTCCAAAGATTTAAAGTAAATTTGAATGATTTCCAAAGATTTAACGGAAATTTGAACGATTTCCAAAGATTATAAAAATTCCAAAAATAAATCGCAAAGATTTTGTATCGATTTAAAGTATTTCACAAAGACTTATCAGCTTTTTGAATAATAATTTAAATATTTCGCCAAGATTCCCAAGATTTCACAAAGATTTAAACGATTTCCCAAAGATTTCAATTATTTCCTGAAAATTTCGGTTAGATTGCAAAGAATGCACACAAATTTCAATGATTTTCCGAGGATTTCACAAAGATTTCAATTATTTCACAAAAATTTGAGATAGATTTCAAAGAGTGCACAAAGATTTCAACGATCTCTCAAAGCTTTCATACAGATTTTAAAGATTTCGCAAAGGTTTCGGATGGATATAAAAGATTTCACAAAGACTTCAATGACTTCCCAAAGATCTCAATTGTTCCGCAGAGATCAGATATTTCAAAAAAAATTTAAATATTTCGCAAAGATTTCCAAAGATTTCAGCGATTTCCCAAATATTTAACAAACGTCAGAAATATTTAGCAAAGTCTTTGGATAGATTTAAAAAAGTTCACAAAGATTACAATTATTTCAAAAAAATGTCATAAATACTTCAATTATTTCACAAAGATTTCAGGTGGATTTTTGAAAAAATTCAACCGATTCGATAAATTTAATTATTCGATTTCAGAGAGGGACAAAACAATAATTTTCCCCTCCCTATTAGTTTCAGGGTGGAGGGGAATCGCCCTTTGTGGCTCTGGGTCGGATTTTTTCCGGACAAAGCTCATACTCCTGGAACAAACTTGAAAGCTCTACATCAAAAATGAAAAAAGAGATTCGAGACATCCTTGCGTAAAATATTTTATAAAATATTTTGCTTTGAAGATAAAGTTGAGTGGAAATACCGTGTCGAAATGCAGATTCTCGTAGTGTACCACAACGATATTTTTATGGAGGTAAAAACTGCCAGGATTTGTTTGTGGCCAGTTTGCTAACCAGCAGTAAGCCACAGGAAACCTAACATAAACAGGAAGACATTCCAGGGTTTGTGAGCGTTTGGCGTGTGAGTTCGTATTATACTGCGAAGCTTGAGAAATGAATTCATAAATGCATACACTGGACATAACCATCTCAGTGAAATTAAAAACTGTTGGAAACAAAGACGAGCGTAATCCACCTGTAAACCTCACAGGGTCGTTATTTATATATCTCTGTCGTACACCGCAGAAAACACGACTTCAGAGTTAATATAATAAAATAATGAATGCGAATTTAACAGAAATGTTTCCCTGGAAATGTGTTTCAGCGGAACATTATTAATGTATATTATCAAGCAAAATAATTTTTTACTCAGAAATAATATGGAATTGCACAAATGATAAATTGAGGGGTTGCGTTACAAAAATGGATAACCAACATTATTTCCGAAAATGGGCTTTTTGTAAAAAACATTCTTAAAAAATCAAAACATGTTATGCTAAAAGGATTTGTTCGAAATCTTGTCTTCCATTTGTTCCTCTTCTTTTTTTGGACTTTCTATCATATTACCTTTTTTAAACCTTTTTCTGACCATATACCGCTTCCTAAAATTTCTTCATTACAGAAAAAAAAAATACTTTTTTCAAAGAAAATTTCCTCAAATAAAACTATTTGTCACTTTCCTCATCATCAAACTACAAATCAAATTCGAACCTAAAATCTTGAATCTTCATTTTCTACATAAAGACACTTTTATAAGGTTTTTGTTAACTTTACTTTTTGCCTCGCGATCAGAACAGATATTTTTTTAAATTGATAATACTTTATTTATAAAGAAAAATAAATTTCTTCTTATTTTAGACCCTTCAGCGAAAAATTGTAATCTTCCATATTTTATTTCTTGAAACTGAATAATTTTTTTTGATCGAACTTTTTTGGCCTCAATTCAGAAACACTCCAGGTCGGGAGTTACTTTTGCTTTATCTTTGAATGGTGATTTCGATTTACAGAATGTTATTTCCGTCTCCTGAAAAATTTAGATTTTGTTGGTTATCTGGTTCTGTACTGCAACCCTTCAATTATAAAATCAGATTTCAAATAGGGCGTCTACTCTCCTGGAAAACATGGAATTGTCAAGCAATTTTTATGTTTTTGGAAGAATATGGAAACATAGGGGAAAATTTTTGACAGCCAGGAAACTTTTTCAAGAGCGTGCTTAAATTTTGCAAAAATGGCTACATAAAATTAAAAGACAATGTTTTTCTATTTACTGAATTTAACTCTTTAGTGGAAAATTTATTTTGGTGTTGTTGTCAATTAAACTATTTGGTTAAATCTTCAAGTATTTTTTTAAAAAATAGCCCTTTTTGGTAGAAAAATAATTCCCTGGGTTAAAAATCCATTTTATTGTTTAAATACTGAACAGTTTGGTTAAATTTTTTTTTATCTTTTGGCTGAAAAATCTTTCTTGCTTGATAGTTCGTGTTTTTTTTTAAATAAATTCAATTGCTTTTCGTTAGAAATTAAAATCTGTTTTGGTTAAAAATTCCTTTCTTCGGTAGAAAATTAAACTATATTGTGGAAATTTATGTATTTTGTTAAAAATTTGTCGTCTTTGGTAGGAAATTAATCTTGTCGGTTGAAAATTCACATTTGTGGTGAAAAATTTATTTC
>CAKNWT010239388.1:820-12322 GCA_932066315.1 Andricus coriarius
CAGGGCATGCGTTATCAATACGTTGGTTGGCCCGATCATTGGCTCACCCGGATTCGTAATCAGCGACCCCAAAAACCTTACAGTAACAAAATTTGGTCCATTTTATGATCATTTTATAATTTTAGCCAGCTTTTCGAGATTTGGTTCCACTGTGCGTTGGGCGAATTTTGAAAACCAATGGTATGCCAACCTTGGATTCCGTGGTTGGCTTAACCATGACAACTATTGTTGGCCCAACTGTGGCCAAAATAGGCAGGGCATGCGTTATCAATATGTTGGTTGGCCCGATCATTGGCTCACAAAGTCGGGCCAACTTTGAAAACCAATGGTATGCCAACCTTGGATTCCGTGGTTGGCTTAACCATGACAAGTATTGTTAGCCCAACTGTGGCCAAAATAGGCAGGGCATGCGTTATCAATACGTTGGTTGGCCCGATCATTGGCTCACAAAGTTGGGCCAACTTTGAAAACTAATGGTATGCCAACCTTGTATTCCGCGTTTGGCTCAACCATGACAAGTATTGTTAGCCCAACTGTGAAAAATAGGGATGGCTTGCGTTATCATTACACTGGTTGGCCCGACCATTGGCTCACAAAGTTGTGCCGACCTTATAAAGTTTGGCCCTACCGTGGCCCAACCGACAGTTCGCCCTAGGCTTACAAAATAAGAAAGCAGTTAATACATTTGAGATTTGGCCACCCAATTTGCATTTATTTTCAGAATATTTAAATGGAAAAAAAGTGGAAATCATGTGAAAAATCTCAAATGTAGTTACCGCTTTATTGTTTTGAACGGCAGAATGGTTCTTGTTGGCGGTTATATCTCTTCCTGGCTGAATTGCAGAACCTCTTTTTCTGTGCATTTTGGGCCCCGAATGTGAGTTAGCATTGGCGTTTTCGGTACTATCCTAGTTGCTGGAGCCCCCAACAGCACTATGATATTCTGAAGGAACTACGGTTTTCTTGTTCGCTTCTGTCCATCATCATAAGACAATATTTTTTCAGAGGGGGTAATTAAAGATCTCCCTTCATTTGGTTTTAATTTTCCTTTAGTTTTTATATACAGAGGTATATTTATAGATATAGCGTTTTTACACTGGTAGGTCATTCAGTATTTCTGGTCACCATGGACAATGCCCTATTTCGCCGGGTGTCTTTGCCTGTTCTACTTTACATTTCTGACAGGTATCACAGAACCTGAAGAATGTTACGACATCGCGATAAAACCCGGGCTAACAGTAGAAGATAGCGGATTCGATTACATATCTTCTCAACTCACATGTATCCTGACTCCTCACATGTAGGATCAATTAAATCGTGAACGGGATGGTGATATATGAGTCAGTTTTCTCCTTTCCACGTTGGAAAAGCGCGTGAAAACCACTCCATATCAGTGAGCTGCTTCTGATAATACGTGTCCTCACTTTCCTAAATCACGGCCAATTGTTCGACCTCATCCTAATCCTGACTAATTCTATAGAGGCAATCAGGCACTAAATTGAATACACCTTTACCAAGCCAAGATCACTGCTAAACTCTCTCTCTCTGTAATAGAACGATTTTGCTCAGCATCTAACAGCGTTCTTCTAGCATGAGCGATAACTCGCTTAGGGCCATCGTACGAAATTTGGAGAGGACACGACTGGTGTGAAAGCCATTTGCTGTTAATTATGCCAAAACCAAAAGAACTTTATACGTAGTAAACGAGTAAGGGACTTCGAAATCGCAGCCGAATGAGGTATAAACATACGATACTAAGACGTGGAGCTTAAAACCATCCGGAGTTGTCTTATGTTTTTCCCAGATAATAAAAAAATTTCGAAATGATTTATCCGGATTTACGGCATGGCCCGTGGCGGATACTCTATCTAAAACCAGCGTAAGCCATTTCATGTACTCGACAAAAGTCTTACTGAGAATGATGATGCTATCAAGATAAGTGAAAGCATGTGGTTCTAATATCGTGCCTGTTTATTATATTAAATATAGTATTAAATCCAACCAATAAATTAGATACCTCTGAGAAAATTAAAGATGGCATTTAAGAAAATTATGTTAAAATTTAGAACTTGAAAATATGAATTTCGTGGTTATATAATTTTGTATACAGCAACGGTTTTTTAAATTTAAATTTCAGGATTTCTTTTAATTTACAAAACTAATTAGTAAGCAAATTTAATTTTTAATACGGAAAAATTTTTTTCATAAGACAAATATGACGAATCATTAAATCAATTACCTTAAAAAATTGTATATAGAATTATAATATGTGGCATTAAGGATTTCGAAAAATAAGTTCATGAAAAAAGATTTCATAATCATGATTTGGCTCTTAGTAGGCATAGAGAGAAATGTTCAATTATAATTATTTTGAATAATAAAAATGTTCAAATACTAATCATGAGTAAGTTATTATATAATTGTGCAAACCCTTATCTGTAATAATTTTTTATTTTTTTATTTGACATACAGTTCAAGACTCACTAAGACACGCTTGAGGATAAGTTAATACATTTAAATATTTTGAAAATTATATAATTTTGAAGCAATTTTAGGTTAGTAACATTGAAACTTAAACATTTTTCAATTGATCGTTTAAAAACAAACACTTTTTAAATTAGAAGTTCAATTTTTTAATTTAAAGTCGTTTGCAATCAATAATTGTTCAGTTATTGTTTACAAATTAAAACTAACAAATTTTACTTTCAATTTCAAAATTCAACACAACGAAACAATTAAAATTCTAACCTTAAAAGGTTAAACTTTGAACTCTGAAATTTTAACGGTTCAAGACTTTCTATTTGAAACAATTCACGTTCAAATTGTTGAGTTTTCAGTATTTAAATTGTAATTGCTCATTTAAAAAAAAACAGGCAGATACTGCTAAACATTTAAAAACTGGCTTTTTTTAATTAAAAATTTTCAATTCGCAATGGGTTACAAATGTAATATTTGAAACTGAAACAATATTTGAATGTGCATAATTTGAAATTGAATAAAATAGTTTAATTATGAGTCTAATTTTTAAATTGAAATTTGTCTTAAAATTGAAAATAGTTTATAATGTTTCAATCAGGCGTTTCCATTTGTTTAACTACTAAATTCACTGTGAAAAAGGTCGAAAAAATGAATTTTTCCAGAAATTTTTTTTCATGCTTTGGTAAATATCAAAGTATATATTTGTTCTGAAAAATTTGTAATTAGATTTTTTTTCCCAAATTTTTTACTTTTTATTCATTTAGTATTTATTTTAGTGATTGTTATACTATTTTTATTCAATGTATATATGGTGGAATTTTTACCCATAAATTTTTTTTATTTTCTTATAATTCTTGTATGTTTTGTTTTGAGTGATTATTAATTTAAAAAACAAATATTTTATATTAAAAATTTTGTTCACAAATTCAAGACTCAATTATTTAATTTTCATAATAAAAAATTTTGATTTGTTTTTCTTAAGATGGGGTTAAAGATACAACATTTCTGCATCAAATATTTATTGTTAGGTTGAAATATTTTTGACCACTCTTTTATAAATGATGGGAAAAAAGTTTAATTAAGAACAGTTTCTTATGTTTATATACCGTCGAATAAAATCGATTTTTTTTGCAAAACTGTGCTAATTTTTTCTTTGATTCTTTCAAGACCTGAACTTTGAACAAATAAGTCGTAATAATTTCAAATTGTAAAATCGTAAATAAATTTAGTGTTCAAGTATAAGAAATTTTTGAATGTTTCAAGGTATTTGCTTTAAAACCAGAATTATTATATTGTATACTTTACTCTATAATCTTCATATTGCTGAAATAAACCAGCATTTGAGTAATCACACGTGTTCGCTGACAATGTGAGCTTGACCTTAAAAAATGCACGACATCAACATTACATTATACTTATAGGACATTTCATTCAAAGCCCGCCAATATACCCTACTCTGCACTAGTTATGATACGAAATTTCAGTGACAAACGTTACAAAAATATCCGAGGTTCAAGGAAGAAAATTAAATATAACTCGGTCCACCAAAAATTTTCGGTCCGACACTGGTCGTTTCTCACAAGCGGTAAGAATTTTCTTGGTCAGTATATAAGGACCGTTTCCACCGATACCCTCAGCATGCGATATTCTGCCTTATGAAAATGCGTTGCGTGCATTATATATGTATATGTTAGTTAGGTTAGGCTATAGAATTAGCATTATGTTTATATGTGCGTACAATAAGTTGAGAATGTGTCTCTCGCGGGTCCTCCGTTCTTCCTTCCTTCTGATATACAAAATAGAATAAATATAGGAACCCCATCTCCCTCTATTATTATAAATCGGATTATTTTTCGTGCTGGAAATGACGGCTCGATTATTTCTTGGCAATGTTGCACTCCTAATTTATTTCCTTATTGGGCACTTATTCCTTGTTAATAATGAGCCAAGTCTTCCATTATCAATATCTTTCTTTATTAACCACAGAATTTGTCTACACTGTTCAATTGACCAACTTCGTTCACTGTTACCTTTTCTTCCCTATCGAACGAAGGTCGAAAAGGCAAGGCCATGGGTTCATGTTTGATGAATCTTTACCATATAACTGTCGATAGTAAACATAACAAGAATTTAAATAATATTTCGTTGAACAAAAATAATATGAAGAAAGATTGGATCATTTGATGATCCATCCTCCCCCCTCCATTGAGAAATTTATGATTAACTAGACCTCAGCTAGACCTTCAGATTGTAACTGCTTTAATTAATTGGAACAGTTCCTAATAATTCGAGTTGTAGGGCGAAATTATTTACATGAGATTTGTCGATAAATAATTAATGTATCTAAATTAAATGATTTTGATCGGCAGGTTACGTTCACATTTTAGTTTCAATAGGCAAAGGAGCTAATTTTCGCACATTTCTTTTTAATTCATTTTTCGCCGTTTTAACCTTGACGGTCCTCACAATTCCGTCCGAACCAAGAAATGTTTCGGTGACACGACCGAGCAACCACTGCATCGGTGGAATGTTGTCTTCCTTCAAGATGACAATTGTACCTTCCTTGATTTGATGTTCACCCTTGCTCCACTTGTGTCGAATGTTTAATTCATTTAGGTATTCCTTATTCCACCTTCTCCAGAAATCTTGACGCATCTTTTGAATATGCAGCCACCTGGCTGATGCTGGTGGTGATATAGAACTCACATTCAACTCCGGTAAGCTCGTGAGGGAATCACCTATCAAGAAGTGACCAGGAGTCAGAGCAATAATGTCATTTGGATCAGAGGAAATAGGTGTGAGAGGACGTGAGTTTAAGATCGCTTCGACTTCGATGACAAACGTATTAAACTCTTTAAAGGTATACAAAACATCATTTACTACACGTTTGAAATGATGTTTGTATGTCTTTACTGTGGATTCCCATATCCCTCCAAAGTGAGGTGACAAAGGGGGAATGAACTTCCATTCAATTCCCTGATCGCTAAGGAAATGATTTACTTGTTCATTGTGTACCTCAGATTGAATGATATTCTGAATTTCCTTTAATTCATTGTTCGCGCCTACGAAATTGGTACCATTGTCGGAATATATGATACTGGGCTTGCCACGTCTAGCTACGAGTCGACGCAAAGCAGCCAAGAAACCTTCAGTGGTCATGTCTCTTACCACTTCAAGATGTACCGCTTTGACAATGAGGCAAATGAATACTGCGACGTAAATTTTAACTCGTGATCTATTGTAATTTTTTTTTCCTTGATGTAAAATGGACCGCAATAATCTACACCAACATTGCAAAATGGGCGGGCTTCGGTGATTCTTATACTCGGCAAATTTCCCATTTTATATTCGGCTGTCGATGGATTAGCACGAAAACACTTGATGCATTTGCGTATGACCTTTCGTACTTGATTACGACCATCGAGGGGCCAAAATCGGCGACGCAAAGCATATAGTGTTGTTTGTATCCCGGCATGTTTACTACGAAGATGTTCATCTTCGATAATGAGTTCTGTCACATGATTTGAACGAGGTAAAAGCAAAGGATGCTGTTGAGAATAGAAAATCTTTGAGTTCTGTAGTCGACCTCCTACTCTGATAATACCGTCTCGGTCAAGGAATGGATCAAGTGGTGCGAGATTACTTTTCTTGTCAACCCTTTTCCTATTTTTTAAATTATGAATTTCTTGGCCAAAAGCTGTCATTTGGGTCGCGCGGATTATTTGGTTTTCAGCGTTGTCCAACTCTGTTGCTCTTAACAATCCCTTTTGACGATTATTTGCCTTGAAGCGAAGACAATATGCGACAATTCGTTTTATCTTAGAGTAGGATGAGAATTTCTCGAAGAATTCCGGGTTTGGAAGAATTGATAAACAGAATTCCTTCTTTAATCCTGGGAATTTCCTTGATGATTGAATCTGGACTTCAGGCCAAGTAGATTCCTGGTCGTTCAACCAGCTTGGTGCAAATTTCCAGAGATTATTGTTAATGAACTTTGAAGGCATTTGCCCTATTGACAACGCGTTAGCTGGGTTGTCTTTTGATCGTACATGCCTCCAATCTTGAGAATTCGTTTTACCTTGTATCTCAGCTGTGCTATTGGCCATAAATGTTTCTAAGCGTCTAAGCGGTTTGGCGAAGTGTTAATCCAAAAACAAACAATAGTCGAATCGGTCCAAAAAAGCCTTATTTTGGTGAAACATTAATGTATGGGTTTACCGTTGCATACAATCTAGCAACTAACTGTGCACCGCATAATTCTAGCGTTGCAATAGAAATAGACTCAGGGGTCTTCAGAGGGGCTACCCTAGATTTTGCGCAAAGTAATCTACTCTCAGAATGACCTTGGATATTTGTTGATCTGATGTAGATACATGCTCCATAACCTTTCTCACTGGCATCGCAAAATCCATGCAATTGGATATCTACAGCTTCCTCTGTGAGTACTTTACGATCAAAGTTGAAATCTTTAAGAAGAGCCAGTTCTGAACGAAACTCGAGCCAAGTCCGGTGTATGCTTTCAGGTATCGACTCATCCCATTCTGATTTCAATTCCCAGAGTCTTTGCATGAGTATCTTTGCAAATAAAGTGATTGGTCCCAGTAAACCTAGCGGGTCAAAAAGTTTAGCAATCTCAGAGAGTATAGTCCGTTTGCTGACCTTGGGATTTGTTGATGGATGACTCACGAAATTAATAATTATTTCATCCACCGAACTCCACGTAATTCCTAGGGTTTTCAGTGTTTTATCGTCACTGAATTGAAGATTTTTGTTGATACTGCTTTCTGGGATTCCTTTTAGGAAATGCATGTCATTTGATGCCCACTGTCGTATGTTTAAGCAGCCGAGATTCAGAAGTTTGGTTATGCCATCACGAATTTGGATTCCTTCGTCGACTGTTTTAGCACCCGTAAGGAGGTCGTCCACGTATAAATCTCTTTTAAGAACGATCGCTGCCTCTGCATGTTCATGACATTCATCATCTGCTAGTTGTCGAAGTGCGCGAATTGCAAGGTAAGGAGATGAACTAATTCCAAAAGTGACTGTATTTAACTCAAAGGCTTGAACGTTGAGTCCGTCTCGTCTCCAGAGGATTCGTTGGAATTTCCTATCTTCTGCCCGAATTTCAAATTGTCGATACATTTTCTCTATATCGCCTGTCAATACATAATTTTGAAACCTAAATCGAAGAAGGTGCGAGAAGATAGCGTCTTGGGGTGTGGGTCCTACCATGAGCGTGTCATTCAAGGAAAGACCGGTATCGGACTTCGCTGATGCGTCGAAAACTACTCTTAACTTTGTCGTTAAACTTCCCTCCTTGAAAACAGCATGATGTGGTAGATAGAAGCCAAATTCTTTTTCATCTCGTACCAGCGACATGTGGCCGAGATCCAGATATTCTTCTAAGATTTTAAAATACTGTCTTTGGAAATCTGGATATTGTTTGAATTTACGCTCTAGTACATTGAGTCGTTTTAAGGCCCTCTTTCGGGATCCCTTCAATGCCTCGCAACTGTTGCGGAAAGGAAGTGCGATTACATATCGACCTGAAGAATTCCGCCTTGTGTGTGTCTGAAAATGTTCCTCGCATGCGATTGCCTCGACAGAAAGGTGAATTTGTCCGAACCCTTCTTCTAGTTCCCGGAATTTCGCGATTTCAGAACGCAGTTCTGAAAGATGACATTTGGCTGTGCGTGAAGCCATAGAGGATGAAGAGACAAGGCTGCCACCCATGACCCATCCTAATTGAGTTTTTTGAGGGATTAAGTCACGACCCTGTCGAGATAAATCGACTTGTCCTACACACAACGCAGACAATGATGGTCCGCATCTAAGGAGCACATCGACTGGTGCTTGTTTATAGAAGTGCGGATCCGCAAGTTGTATATTTGGGGGAATTTGAATAGCATCGCGTGGAATAAGATCATTTGGAACTAATTCCGCTATCCGAGGAATTGTGAGAAAACTGAGTGTTTTCTCATAATTGCTGTATGCAGATTGAATTGTGACTTTCACTACAGCCTGTGCAGTTGTAGTGAGATCGTTCAATGCACCCACAGGAACGAAGCATCTCCTCTTCGGCAATCGTAGTGCTGTGGCCAATTTCGTTGTAATAAAATTGGCAGACGAACAAGTATCGAAAAGGGCTCGACATCGTACAGGTCGCCGTTCTTTGTCTAATAAATAAATGAATGCGCTTGTCATTAGTTGACCCATTGGAGCACTTGCTGTTGAGGAGATACAACGTTGTTTTTGACCTGTGGGTCTCAGAAGCTATGTTTCGAGTTGTGAGGATTCCTGATGCAGGAGAGTATTATGCTTCTTGTTGCATACCATACAATTACTGGCTTTGCATTCTGTTGGTTTTTGATTATCACGCAGGCAATTGGTACAAAGCAAAGCGTCTTTTACTACTTCTATTCTTTCCGGAATCGCGAGGGTACGGAATTGTTCGCATCGAAAGAGGGGATGAGACTTACGTCTGCATGCTGGACACGGTCTTATAGTTGACGTTAGGAACGTTGACCTTGCGTTTCTTTGATTTCCGGGACTCGAAGGCATGCTTATTGTTTCTTTAACTTTAGTTATATTCTCTAGTCCCCGTTGAGATAAACGAGCAGCTGTGCGATACAAAAATTCCAACATGTCATCAAGCTTCGGGAATACATTTCGTTTCAGGGTTTCGTCCCATTTTTCTAACGTAGTTTTGTAAAGTTTTTCTTCTAAATTTTGTACAAGAATTTCTTCTGAGACCTTTATATTGAGCGAAGCTCATGACGAGACGTGTTATTGGGTCTCATCAGCTAACTTAATTAAACCTTCGGAGGTCTGTTTGTCTTGAACCAGCAATCGTAAAAGTAAGCTTAAATGTTTAGATATAATTAGGCGTTTATCTGAATACGTTTTTTCAAGCAGGTCCCAAGCACGAGTGTAGTTATCATCTGTAACTGAAAATACCGATATTTTCCCCGCCGCATCACCTAGTAGAGCCGATTTCAAATATTGCAATTTTTCAACGTTACTCAAGTCAGTTCCATTGTGTATGAGGGATGTAAACAAGTCTTTAAATGCTAGCCATTGTTCGTACTGACCGCTAAAGGTCGGAAGTGTAGCCTGTGGTAATTTAACCTTACGTTTTGTTTGACTAATGTTCCCGATTGAATCTATATTTGCATTTTCGTTTTCTGCCTTTCGCCCCGCGACCAGGAGATGTTCAGCCTCCGATATAACATCTAGATAATCGTCTTGAATTGCGTATTGTTCAAAAAGCAGATCAATATGAGCGGTATCCCTATCTAATATTTCTATTTCATCTTGAATGTCATCGAATTTCGCGAAATCAGTTTTTACTTTTTGTATATGTAAGTTTAATTTTAGACCGTCCGGTTCTCCTTCGCGATATTTGAGGAGAGAATTTTTTAAATGTAATATTTGACCCTTGATTGTGTTTTTTTTGTATTCAA
This sequence comes from Andricus coriarius, assembly GCA_932066315.1. Taxonomy (NCBI): domain Eukaryota; kingdom Metazoa; phylum Arthropoda; class Insecta; order Hymenoptera; family Cynipidae; genus Andricus; species Andricus coriarius. Next base: position 10,762 of record CAKNWT010239388.1, read on the forward strand.
AATCTGAAGACGTTCGGTTGCCATTGTTACGATTATATTTTAAATAAAATAGAGATTTGTTTTGTTTTGGAACGAGCTCACCTGTTTTCTAATTAGTTTGATGCTAAACTGCATTCCCTCAGGATTTTCAGTAAATTCAGACTCTCTTGCCTCAAAACTGTGTTCACTTGGAGGATTCAGCGAATCCGGCTCGATTGGACCATATTTCTTGGCCTTGTAGCACTCCTAATTTATCTCCTTATTGGGCACTTATTCCTTGTTAATAATGAGTCAAGTCTTCCATTATCAATATCTTTCTTTATTAACCACAGAATATGTCTACACTGTTCAATGTTCGAGTTACAAGTGAAGCGAAAATTGTTCGACGGCCCCTTTACCTGCTCTCCCCGTCCCTTGCGTTCAAATGTGAGAGAGCAAGGCAGAAGGTCCCGATCACCTATACCTTTTCTTTCCTATCGAACGAAGGTCGAAAAGGCAAGGCCATGGGTTCATGTTTGATGAATCTTTATCATATAACTGTCGATAGTAAACATAACAAGAATTTAAATAATATTTCGTTGAACAAAAATAATATTAAGAAAGATTAGATCATTTGATGATACAGCGATGATGTAGAAATTACAGAACTCTGGAGTTTTTTTATATGAGAGGCGTTCTGTGAAGTATCCAGTCTTCCACATTGTTTTTAACAGACTTTATTTTTGCAAAATTTAAATATTCCCGTTGCTAAAATTACTGTCCCGCTTCCGAATTCTTCCTTAATTATATTTAATTCTCATAGAAAAAGTTCTGTAGAATTAACAAAGACGTAGGTCTGTAATTAATATGGATTTTGCTCATATCCGCCACATCGTAAATAATTCTGTAATTCCTCAATTACAAATTTTTTCCGTGTGCAAGAAACTTGCGGATAAAAGGCGGGAGTGCCCGCTGCAAGATATCCTGCTGGGATCTCAATGCATATGACGACACCTTCCCGCTCAAGTCTAGGACGTGAGTCGGTTTCTGTTGACCGGGCATTGTCCCATTCCCAGGTGCAAATTGTCGGTCGGGCCATGGTTGGGCCAACCTTTGTAAGGTCGGCACAAATGTGTGAGCCGATGGTCGGGCCAACCAGCGTAATGATAACGCATTCCCTCCATATTTTGCACAGTTGGGCCAACAATACTTGTCATGGTTGAGCCAACCGCGGAATATAAGGTTGGCACACCATATGTTTTCAAAGTTGGCCCAACCTTGGATAACAATGTGGGGCCGACTTTGATTTTTGAAGGTTCGTACTACACAGGTGGAAATACACAAAATAGGCATTCAAAAAATAAATAATAATTGATTGCGAGTATTTTGACTATAAATTTTAATGGTCCTGTTTAGAATGAATACATATATTACAGTTTTAAACATTATATTACAAATAAAATTTCTAACGCTACGGGGTTTCGAACCTACATCTATACCTGAATCTATCGCCTAGCAGTCGGGAGTCTTACCCATTACTCTATACCTAAAGAATTGAATGTCAATGAAAAAACCATCCTCATAAGCCACAGCTCAAAGCAGT
>CAKNWT010239396.1:0-10898 GCA_932066315.1 Andricus coriarius
TCTTCTTCTGGATAGTTGGAACGTCATTCTGAGTTTTGTTGTTGGTTTCTCTCCAATATTGGTGGGCGATTCTTTGAACGCAGTTTTTGGCATCTGGTAAGGATATTCGTGGGTTTTACTCCTCGACTGGTAGCGAAGTTGCGAAATTGGCCAGTATGTCTGCTTGTTGATTTCCGTTGATATTTTGATGCAAGGGGATCCATATGGCCGTGATTAGTTTATTTAGTTGCAGGCATTCAGTATAGTTTTTTTGGATTTGATGGATCCTATGATCGTAAGAATTTTTAGTTTAGGTGGTTTGGAGACTAATTAGTGAATCACTGAATATGACGAAATTACAATCAGGTAGAATTTGACATAATTCGTAAGCTTTTATAAGAGCCGAAATTTCTCCTGAAAATATACTTCTCGAGTTTGGGAGACTAAAGTAGCATTCTTGATCTCGTGAGTAAACAGCGCATCCCACTCCTAGATCCGTTTTAGATCTGTCAGTAAAGAGATAGGTTGAACTGCTGTAGCTTTGTCCGATGTTTTGGTATAATTGTAGCCATTGGTTTGCAGCGATATCTATTTTCAAATTTTTCGTTAGGCGAAGGTCTAAATTTGGAGGAAGCAGAGACCAAGGAGGGTCTTGGCTAAGGACAGGTAAGGTAACTGAGATGATGTTACCGTTAAGTATTCTTCTAATATTTTTCTTATTGGTTTTAGGAGACATGGTCGTAAATTGGTTTGTTCTTTTGGGTTCTTTGAGAAAAGTAGTTCATGGGTTGGGTTTTCGGGGGTTGCTGCTATCGAGACTGCTTGTTTTAAGGTGAGTTCGAGTCTTCTGTTGCTTAGAGAGGGTTCGTTTATTTTCAGTCGAACTTTTTTATTTGGGCTAGTGTGGAAAGCCCCGCAACATATTTTTTGACTGGTGTTGTAGATGAGATCTAATAGTGCAAGAGGATACCTTTTTTTGCTCAATTGTAGATTGTGGACCCGTCGCCTAAATTGGACCGGATGATGGCTTCGTAGGTTAGTTGTAGAACGCTGAGGTCGACTCCCCAACTCCTATTAGCCAGGATTTTGAGGATTGCGATCCGTTTTTTGCAATCATCTTTTAGTTTGCGTATATGTGGTCTCCATGTTAACTTTTGGTCAAATAGTAGAACTAGTAATTTGATTACTGTTACTCTCTTGATGGCTTGTTTGTCTAACTGTAAAGTTGGGGTTATTTCTGGAATTTTTTCACGGAAGAAAATTATATACTCAGTTTTTGTTTGAGAAAACTTATATCTGTTTTGTAGGGACCAATCCCATATTTCCTTTAATGTGTGTTGAAGGGTTTTCACAGTAGATTCGAAGTTCTTTCCTTTACAGTATATGGTCAGGTTGTCTGCAAATATTGTTGATCCTACGGGTTGCTCGATTCTGCGTATGACGTCATTGATTGAGATGAGAAAGAGGGTTGTGCTCATGACTGAGCCTTGGGGTACTCCGTTTTCCAGGGTGAATCTATTGTACAGTTCACCATTAACTCTAACTTGGATGTACCTCTGGTGAAGATCGTTTTTTATGAAAGCTAACAGATAACCGTTAATTCCTTCTTTTTCCAGGGTTTTAATTATTTGGTGTCTCCATGTCATTTCATATGCTTTTTCAATATCTAAAAAAACTGTTATTAGGTACTTATTATTAGAGAATGCTTCACTGATTTTAGTTTGGAGGTTAATAAGTGGATCTAGGGTGGATCATTTATGTCTGAAACCACTTTGTTGGGGAGGAAAAAATGTTTTTTTTCTAGGTACCACCTGAGTCGAGTGTTGTTTATTCTCTCGAATAGTTTGCACATTGTGCAGGTTAGAGCGATTGGGCGATAGTTTGTTGGATTCGTGTGGTCTTTGCCAGGTTTCGGGATTCTATGAGGTCCAGGACTTTTTACTTTTGAGTAATTTATTGCATCTTGGATTTCTTCCCATGCTAGTCCTGAATTCATTTCTTTGTTTGGTGGATCGTCGCCGGTTATCTCTAGAGAGGCTTTGGTTTCTTCTGAGACATTGTATGATCTAAATGTTGTATAGTAGTTGTCGTTGCTAGAGTTTTTTGAAAATCCTTCTCCAATTAGGTCTGCCATTATTTTAGGATCAGTCGTTATTGTTCAATCAGATTTTTTTAAGCCAAATATTCTTGTGTTTGAAAAGTTTCCTGTTATTCTTTTGATTTTATTCCAGATAGTCGTCGTAGTTGATTGATTATTGAGTGTAGTGAGGTCATCCGTCCACAATTTTCTACTGCTCTGTAAGTAGATTCGACGGGCTGCTTCCCTTAGTTTCTTGAATTTTATTTCATTTTCCAAAGTAATTTTCTTCTTCAATCGATCAAATGCTTCAGTTTTTTCTGTTCTAGCTTTTTGACAGTGTTCGTTCCACCACGCTGTGTGTGTAATTCTATTTGTAGATGTTGTTTTGCCCATCGCTTTTTCAGCTGATATGTTTATTATTGAAGTGAAGTTTAAAATAATTTCGTCAATTTCGAATTGTGGGTCAAATTGTGTATTTTCCTGGGATTTTAATTCTTGGTCGATTATTTCTTGGTATTGATGCCAATTGGCTTTTCTGATGTTCCATTTAGGAAAATATGTTGATTGGGGTTCTGAGCTGGGAATTGTGATTTTGATTGGGTAATGATCACTATCATGTAATTTATGGAGCGTTTCCCACTTAAATTTTGGAGCTATCTGTAGACTACACATGGATAGGTCTATTGAACTGAATGCATTGTGTGCGATACTGTAGTGGGTTGGAGAATCGTTTTTTGGAGGAATGTATTTGATTTGTCTAAGATATTTTCTATTTTTTCCCCCTGGGGCATGTTTTGTTATTTCCCCGCAGTCTATTTTTGGTGTTGAAATCTCCTAAGAGTAAAAAAGGTTTAGGTATTTGTTGAATTAGGTTTTCTAACTCTGTCTGTTGTAGTTCATTACTATTGGGGAGGTAAATGTTGCATATGCACAGTTGTATGGGAGTAGAGATTCTGACTGCTAGAGCTTCTAGGTTGGTTTGTAGTTGGACTTCTTGGGCATTAATATTTTTGTGGATATAGGTGGCTACACCTCCACTCGCGTCGTCCGTTCCTTTACGGTTTTTAACAAATTTTTCATAACCTGTTAGATTTCCGCAAATGTTATCCTTAAAGTTTGTTTCTTGTAAGGAAATGATTCCTGGATTCAGTTCTTTAATGATGATTTGTAGTTCTTTTAGGTGGGTACGAAATCCATTTAGATTCCATTGTAGTATGTCCGTAATTATTATTCGTCGAAATTATCTTCAGATTCTATATATGATGGGGAGTCTTCATCTTCTGATTCGGATGGGACTGAGTCTGCTTTGTGTGTTTCAAGTTTTTTGAGTTTTTTATTAACCTTGTGAAACGCTTTTTCATTTTTCGTTCTTGTAATAGGAGATATAGTGTTTCGAGTGTCGTTATTAGGTCCTTTACGTCATCTGTGTAATCTCTCAAAATTGTTGTTATGTCCGCTGCTCCTTGACAATTTTCTATTGACAGTGTAAGTTGCGTGAAGTTTAGAGAGAAAGCAGTGGGATTGTTGTCGAGGGTTTCTTTCGTGGGTAGGAGCATTTCTTCTATTGTTGTTTGGATTTTTTTTATGTTTATCAATTTTTGCTTCTTGGATTTTCTCTTTTTTATTTTGTTAATTGGTTCCTTCTGAGGATCTGGGGTATCTTTTCCTGTTGTTGAGTTAATTTCGGATTTATTTTATGTGGATGTTGATAACGGTCTTTTCTTATTGCTGTTTTCCGGGTTCAAATCTGGGAATTCGGGGGGATTACCTGTCGAGGTTACCTGGATTTGTCTCTATTATTTGATTGTGAGTTATTATGTTTGTATTTGACTCGCATTGTTTGGCTAGCAACCTTGACGTTTGCACAGGAAACAGGTCTTCGTTTCCGGAGCTAGAAATATGCGGTAGGAAGTTTCTTCGTAATTTATTATTACTGATTCTGGTAATTTTCTGATGTCCTCTGGCTGAATAAACATTTTTTGTCGAAAGCTGAGAACGTGAGAAAAACATTGATCGGGTATACTTGCTCTTAGGAATGACTGGAGAAACGTTTGAACGAATTATTTTCTTTAAGGGGTTTACTAGAGGTCGAAGTTATAATTTTTGGTGTTCTATGTTTATCTCTTTGTACTTACCTGTTAGTTTTTTAACTATTTTCTTGGTTGCGAGGAATGAGCAGATTCGACCGTTTGAGATTTTGGAAGCAAATCTCATGTTTTCTGGTTTGACGAGGGAGCCGATGCTTTTCACGTATTCTTAAAGTTCGCTTTCGTCTTTTGATTTGATGATTATTCCTTGGTCTCTTTTGGGGAATGTATCGGAAGCGGCTGAAGCGTGGGTTTTTCTTACTATTGGAGAAGACATATTGGGTACTGCACTTGTTTGGGGATTCACTGATGTGTGTTGGTTAAGATTCATTTTGTGGGGAGTGCTTGTGCACTCTCCACCAGAGGCTGGTAACTTTAATGATGTTTTTTACACCAAATCACTGATAATCCTGAGAAAACTCTATTATCCAGCACTGAACTTCTCGGAACTCTCGAACTGTATCCGCTATTGGTAAACACGACTGTTCGCTTCGGAATACAAGCAGAGACTGAAGAAATTGATTTCTTTCACGTATTATTACGGTTTTGGAATATTGCAGTTTGTAAGTCAATAAATGACAGAAACATGTAAAATCCGTTCTGAAATATACTTTATCAATTAATAATCAGCTGATCCAGCAATATAGGAAACTGGGAAAAGAAATTTTGTCGATCATTTATCACTGCTACCAATAGAAAATCTACACGTGTGCACGCGCGCATTGTTGAATTCCAAATAAGAAGATTTTTGGTTGCGCTTTATTAATTTTTCAATATCTTTGTTTCTAAAACTATATTCATACACAAAGCTGCTCTAGGGGGCGCCCAAGTGTACTCAGGAGCGCCACATCAATAGGGGCGAGGGTGGGCGCCCACCCTGAGGGTCCTCACCAGTCCGCCGCTGTGCAAAGTATAATTTTCATTTTCACAGATCACAGGTGAAACATTTTTCAATGTTACTGAGTTCATTTTAAAGATAAAATTCCACATTTTTGACCGAAAATTATTTCAATTTTGACAAATCAAGTTTCTAAAATCTGCAAGAAGGGCAATTTAAATCAAAAATAGCACCAAATTTTTTAACAGATAGCTGATTTAAAAAAAACTCATAAACTCTAAGTATTAATTAGCAAAAAATAAGATTTGGTTTAAATAATTTTTATAACTATTTAAGCAAGATATTTTAATTTTTATGAATTTCGAAGTCCGTATTCTGAAGGTTTCAAAACATTGGCCGATTGTAAGTTTGAATAAATTATAATATTTTCATCAGTTTGTAAAATTACATGGATTTCAACATATAAAGCTTAATTTATTAATGCCAGTGTCTACTCGTACCACAAAATTCTGGCTATTCATATATCGCAATTTCGGTACGAATAGCCGCGGCTTTTTCAAATAATAATTTGATACTATAAATGCATTTAATAAAATCCTTATTGTTTTTATTATTATTATACCATTAAGCTAAATCCCTTTCGGGGTAAGCGTGACTTACTCGGTTTTAACCTCGTTATACTATCAGAGATCAAATGATTCAGTGTACGAGGTGGGACAAGGGGAAGAGTTACAGATTGTTAGATTAATCTTGAATTCCCGTGCTGCTTATTTCAACAATACGTCCTTTCCGCAAAATTGCTCCGATTCAAGTTGCTGATCAATCTCTCCAGCAATCACCCTAGGCAAAAAGCTTTACAAATTCACCATATAAAGCTCTCCACGCGGGACCATTAGCAGCCAAGGTCTTTTATTTCAGGCGTCTCGCACTCCACTGACACTCTTCATCATGCATTTCTGATGAATTATTTGTCACTACACTTTCCTGTCCTGGCATACCTCTTTAGTTTCCTTTACGTCCATACATTTTCTCATGCAAGCTCTTGTGTTTCTATAGTTTTTATATCTTTTCGACTTGAAGTCTCATTCACACATTCTCACAATTCTTTCCTTGGTCTGACTTTGGGTACGCTACTATTTTATTTAGCTAAATATATTTATTTTGTCAGTCGTTCTTCTTTCATTCTCTCAACATGTCTAACTCAACATTACTCACTTTGCTCCTTGGCGTTTTACCGCAAATATTATGCAGGAATTTCATGCCAACCGCGTTAATTTGACTCCCATCCTTTTCTTGGTAGGTCCAGGTCTTGCTACCGTACATCACAGTGGGTGCAAGTACAGAATTATATATTGCTGATTTAGCTTTACTTGTTATATTTTTACTTCTGGAAATGGTTCCCACTCTTTCGATAACTTTCTTATCCTCATTTATACGCCTGGCTATTTCTCCATCGATGTTTCCGTCAGTGGTAAATAAACTAATAAGATACACGTACTTATCAACTTGTTCTATCCTCTTATCGACTGAGATGCTAGTGTTTAGTATCCTTAACATTCTCTGGAAGCTTTCGATTTAAACTGCCATAACAACCTTATTATCTGCGAAAGCTAACCCACGCACCTTCACTATCCCGAGATCACGTCATCTTCGTTTAAGAGGGCCATTCTTAGACACTTGTCCGTGAATATAATAAATAGCCAAGAGGACATAACGCATCCTTGCCGTATGGCGTATAGATTAGGTCACTCAGTTGCCCATTCACCCTCACACTCGCTTTGCTACCTGCATATGCTTACTTCTGTCCACCTTATCAAACGGTTTTTTCTAGCTCAATAATTGCCTAGAAATAATTTGTTTTATTAAAAAAAATTATTTAGAAGAAGGTGAATTAAATGCATTAAAGTTCATTCATTTCATATCTACATCGCGAGTCCATTTTTTTCAATTATTTTTATTAGTATGATTAATAATAATAATATAAATGTGTTCGCAGCTGATACATTCCGTTTACAGTGTGCAGTTAGTTATTAATGAAGCCTTTGTTGTTTCATTCTTTTATTTTGAGATTGCTTGTCTATCTAATAATTTTGTATACATTTTGAGATGAACAGTCACTCTGAAAATAACTTAAAGCAACTTTAGCAACAAAAAAACTTCCCTTATTTCGGCATTTGATAATTTGGTGACTTAATTTTTTAATAAAAATTAAGTGGCTTACAAGCAAATTACATGTGTTTTGTTGGTGTTTACACTTTGATCCATACAGTGCATATTCTGTTTGCCTTTTCAAGAAACGCTGTGTATTTAATTTTAAATTCAAATTGAAACTTCAATTTATAGCCTTCAGAATTTAAAATTCACATTTTTCAAAACGCAAAAATTAAACATTGAAAATTGACATTTGATTCATATCTTTGGTTAAAAATTCAACTATTTTGCTGAAAATTAATTTTTTTTCGGTTGAAGATTGATTATTTTAGATGAAAATTCTATTTTTGGTTGTAAATTAATATTTTTAAGTGGAAAATTCAACTATTTGGTTGAAAATTCATGTATTTTGTTGATAATTCGTCTTTTTTATATCAAATGTATCTATTAATTCAACTAATTGGTTAAAGCTTGAACTTCTTTGTTGAAAAATCAGTTTTTTGTTTGCAGGCTCATCATTTTATTTAGAAATTTATTTCTTTGGTAGAAAATCGAACAGTTTTGTTGAAAATGAATTAAAAAATTTACTAACCCCCTACCTAAATTATTCTGTGAAAAAAAATTTGCCGCTTAAATAAAACCTTTCAAGAACTATAGGCATTCAAAATTGAATTCTTTTAGATTTTATAATGTTGTAAAGTGAACATTTCAAACTCATTTCCTCTGAAATCATTTGTTTAAGGAATAAACTGTACAATTTAGTCTTAGAGTCATAGCAATCTTGAAAATGCCACCAAAAACAGCTACGATCCAAAAACTTGTCCAAGTTCAATTAAACGAAGTTGTGAAATCGAAGTCGCCTGAGTAAAATAAAAAAATAATAATTAACATAATTGATCGCGAGTATTTAACATTTCTTTAAATGTTGTTTTAGAATTAAATTTGGGAAAAAAATTTTAAAAAATTATTTAAAAAGAAACTATGAAGCTTATAACAATTTGGCGGGATTGAATGTAGTAAAGAGTCAATAGTTGATAAACGAAATTGTGGGGAAGGTTTTTAACGAAAGGACCTTTAAAATGAATTTAAGTGTTATTTGATCGGAGAAATACGTTCAATCCAGCCAAGTTGTTATAATTTTTAAATTTTGTTTATGAATAATTTTTTTAATTCTTCTTCTCTGATTTAAATTCTAAAACAACATGTAATAAATGTATGATTCTACACTCGTACTCAATTAATGTTAGTTTTTATCATTTTACTTGGCCGCCTTTGATTGCACAACTTCATTTCATTGTACTTGGCCAAGTTTTTGCATCGTATATGTTTTTGGTGGGGCATATAGTCTTCTGGAGAAAACTAATCAAAGAGACATAGAAGCTACACGAAAACGAGTTAGAGATTGAGTGTAAGCAATTTATTTGCATGCTCCACGCTCCTCCTTGTTCACAATTAGCATGGTAAGCAATGTTAAGTGTCAACAACGTCGCGTCATTTCCTTCAGAAGATCACGTCCAGTTATTTGAACAATTCGATGCTGACATGCAGATTCTTGTACTTTCCATGCAAGTAGCATCTTGCAAATAACGTGATCGGTGAAGGGACTGAATTCCATCTCAGAAAACAAGTGTATTTTCATCCCGCTGAAGACAATAGCGACTATCTAAGTATGTATCGTCGAACGGGGTAATTTTGGACATGAGGGGATGAATTCGGACATTCCGGAATTGATAGTTTAAATTACTACTAATCCCACCAATTTAGGGAATTCAGGGGAGTTCGAATTTACCCCACATATCCGAAATTACCTCGTTTGGCGGTACTCGGATATCAAAAACTGCTCAGCTGTAACATTCATTTGCGTAAGACTTTATTTGGATTTGTAGACCCTTACTAAGTTCGGAATGTTTTTCTCAGAAAGGTAAATCTTATCCTTTAGCTTCAAAATTCATCCAAAATGTGGAGTAAAATCAATACAAATATCCAGTAGGTTACAATATTTAAAAAATGTTTATTTTCATATTACAAAATTAACGAGTAAAAGTGCTACTTCAAGATTAAAAAGACTTGGAAACTTTATTTTAAAATGTTTTTTTCGGTGTATACGTAAAAACAATGCTTAGCTAATATTTAAAAAATTCAAAGTAATTTTTATTGTTATAAACAAATTTAATAAACGAAAACATACCTTAGCTATTTTATGCTCTTAACACTTCGTTCTTTGAACAAAACTGATCATAAATTTGTCTGTAATAAATAATACGTACGATTTTGTAATTTCTGATAAAATTTATTAATAACTTGAAAAAATTATTCGCTTATTAGACTTTATCGAATAATGAAAATGGTTTTCTTCATAAATAATATCATAAAAAAGTTCACAACTTGACTACTTGTCAACAAATGGAGGATAATGTTTTTTGGTATGAAATCGACTGCCTAAGAGTGTAGAATAATTTTTCCAGAAAAAATTGTTTTGCCCTATTGTGCGGCTGATGAAATTTAAGATAAAATATAAATTTTCGATCCAAAACGAGGAATTTTTAACAAAATAGTTACATTTGAGACCAAAAAATATAGAATAATAAAAAAACTACACTCAGAAAAAAGTCTACATTCTCAGTAGATGTACCTACTATTAAATCAATACACCTGGTTCAAAAACAGATATTTAATTGATTCAGAATTTATAGCATCACTATTTGGTTCAATAGTGATGCTATAAATTTTGTAGTACATATGATGTACATTGTACATACGAATATACACAATATCTGCTTTTAAACGTGGTTTATTGATTCAGTAGTACATTTGATCAAAAATGTCAAAACAAATTTTAGTCATAGTTGAATTTTTAACCAAATAGTTGAATTTTCCACCTAAAAAGATGCTTTTTCCATTAAATGATCGAATTTTCACTACAAAAGTTTGTTTTGAACCCAGAAAGATGAACTTTCAACAAAGACTCTTCTGTCATAAAGAAGTAACTTTTAATTAAATTCAACAAAATAATTATTCTTTTAACAAAATAGATCAATTTTTAATCAAATAGCTGCATTTTTAACCTAAAAAGATGAATTTCAATCAAGAAGATTAATTTTCTACTAAAAGACGAATTTTCCACTAAATGCATGAATTTTCAAGTAAATAGTTAAATTTTCAACTAACGAAAGATAATTTTCAACCAAAAATGAAATTCTTAAATTTTCCGTTTAAAAAATTAATTTTCAATAAAAAAAGAAAACAAATTTTCAATCAGTTGAATTGAACCAAATAGTTTGATTTTCAATTTAAAAAATGAATTTTCCACCGAAAAGATTATTTTTCTACCAAATAACACGAATTTTTAACAAAATACATGAATTTTCGTCCAAATTGTTGAATTGTCAAGCTAAAAAGGCTAATTTACTATAAAACAGTTGCGTTTTTACCCAGACAATATTTAATTTAAACAAAAAAGTTCATTTACAACAAAAATTGTTGAATTTTCAACTAAAATTATGAAACTTCAACAACAAAAAATGCATGTTTTACAAAGTAGTTAAGCTTTTAAGTAACTAGTTGATTTTTCAACAACCAAAAAGATGAATTCTCAACGAAACATAATCTTACAATCAAAAAATGTTCAATTTAAAATAAAAACGTTTGAATTCTAACAAAAAAGATGATTTTCAACAAACTAAATAGTTCGTAATAATTGATATTTCAACCAAAAATATTTTAATTTGAAATCAAAAACTGAAATCAATCAAAACAAACTAAT
>CAKNWT010239430.1:0-15104 GCA_932066315.1 Andricus coriarius
GGTTCCACTCTCAAATAAGTAGTTTAATTTTCAAACAAAAAAATAAATTTTCAATAAAAAAATATAATAATTGATATGTCGACTAAAAAAGTTGAATTTTTCAACAAAAAGTTTGAAGCCTCCACCAAAACAGATGAGTTATCAATTAATTAGTAGAGACTTTCAACCAAAAAAGATGTAATTTCTACCAAAATAGATGAATTTTCAACCAAAGCGAATTACTTTCCCTGACTGTCCCTAACTTTGTAGATTTCCCTGACCTGTAGTAACCCTGATATTGGAATTCCCTCTTTTTTCAACTTTGCAGTTTTCACTATTTTTCAAAATAAAATATTAAAATGTAGAACTTGGTTACGTTATGAGTAGCTTTGGTTATCCGAGAACTGTTTTCCAGGGTCACGCAGCAAATATACGAGCAACAAGAAAATTCTAAGATTAATATTTATGAGAGCTCGAGATTTAATAGCTCCCGTGTAACATTGCACTTCTGAGTCACTGGTTCAGATATAATACAACGGACTGGTTCCGGAGTATCGGCCGGGTGCTGCTAAAGGTGATCATAAACTCGATAGGCCACGTGATGAACGATCCTGATCGATGTTTACGGATGCGGGTAGTGCTTGTTCACCCCTCGAGGCTACTTTTTAATGTGGTGGGTGGTTGGAAGGCCAGGGGGAAGGGGAGGTACAGAAAGAGGCAAGAGCAGTGCACTAGATCATAAGAATCATATCAGAACGATAAGAACAATTCTTGATTGAGAACACTCCGAGTGTTTGCTTGCCGCGGATCAACTCTAATTACAGGAGCCAACCAGGAAATTGAGAGAATGTGCAGATATAACGAATCGTAAACAAACTGCACTTGACTCAGCAGTTATTTACTGCTAATCTTAGTGCACGATGATTCGACAGATATTTACAGATGCATGGTACTAGCAGCCCAATTCTTCAAGTTAAAAATTAACTCATTGTGTTTGAGATCTAAAATAATTGGTATCATTTGCTATCAGTCGAATAAAAGAAGCTGGTACTATGTGAATCTAGTTCTTGAACCGTTTTAGATTATTGTTTACCACATTTTACCATGATTTATATCACTTAAATCAGCTGATATCTCATATTACCAGTAAGAAAATGGCTTTTATTAAGTGGTACCACCACGTTAATAGTTTGAGTCAACTGGTATCACTTGATAACAGTACCAAAATGGTCAACTTTAACTGGTACCACACGGTACCACCGCGTAAGTAGTTTGAAGCAAAGGATATCATTTGTTAACAGTACCAAAATGGTTAACTTTAACTGATACCACGTGGTACCACCACCTAAATAGTTTTAATTAACTGATATCTGTTGATAACAGTACCTAAATTGCGAACTTTAACTGGTACCACATGGTAGCACCGCGTAAGTATCTTCAAAAAACTGGTATCAATTCTTGACAGTACCAAAATGACTATAACTGCTACCTCATGGAAATGCCGTGTAAGTAGTATGAATCAAGTGGTATTACTTCTTAACAGTACCAAAATGGCTTACATTAACTAGTACCACATGGTACCACCAGGTAAATACTTTCGATGAACTGGAATCAGTTGTTACCAGTACCAAAATAGCTCAATTTAACAAGTACTTCATGGCACCGCTACGTAAATAGTTCTAAGTGACTGATAATGACTAATAGCACTAGTTATTTCCCTTAAATTAAGTCTTTATTGAGTCAAAAATATATTTGAAGCAATTCTTACCACTTATTTTCAGGACCGAAGTCACTTAAATCTACTACTTTTAGTGGATATCACTGCTTAGATAATTGAAATCAACTATTTCCAATCGCAACCACCAATTAAATCATTTTAATCAACTGTTACCACTTTTTACAAATCCTACCATTTAATGATATGTCACAAAATTTTAAATACCACCTATTAACAATTTAGTAAAGTTAGTTATTGTAAATTGATCAAGTTTTGAGTTTGATCAAAATTAAATAATTAACTTTGTTAATTGTGAGCAATAAAAAATCAAGTAGTACCATGCGGCACAAGATGATGATACAATTTGTTGCCATCATTTTATCCAAATAAATATAGCTCTAATTGATTTCTGAGATGTATCTAATTTCTCCTCTTTATTTTGATTCCAACCCAATAGCTTACTTCAAGTGTTTTCTCTCAAATATTTTCTTGGCTGAAACGTGACGTCTTCACGTTTTAGACATCACGCCGACGACCACGAGGCAAGCAGACAGACAGGAATTGAACGCATAAGAAAATATCACAACGCGAGGCCAATCAAGCACAAATATTATCCTCGCGCCCATCGACGACGAGCCACTCACCGACCTGGCATGGACACAATGGCTAAACTAATATTGAAATATTGCCCAGCGATTGGGCCTCGAGTACATTTTTCAACGTCCGATACGAGGCGTGCCGCTAACAAATGCGTCTGATTTATCGCTGGCTCCTATTCAATGCGCCGATTGTTAATGCGAAATCATGTATTTACCTCGGTGCACATGGTTACACGCCAACCGTCACGTATCTTTAGTGACCTCTTATCTTTTCGTTTGATAATCATCATTTTTTTACGTATCTTTTATCGAGAAGTATATGATTGGTTAGTGCAGGTTCAGATTTGTGAATAATCATTCAATGCTTCGATCGAAAGATATAATTTTGATAAAGAAGTTATTATTCAATAAATGAATTATTACTTTGAAATAAAGACGTAGTGAACTAGAATCACCAGATCTTGAATCCATCAACACCAATTGTTGTCTGTATTTAAATCAACTTTACTCCACCCATATTAGTTTTTAAGTCTCAAGACCACTTAGTAACAGTACATCAATCACTTCGACCGATGTTTACCATCTGGTAAGTACCGCAGTACTTAAATCACTTAAATCAATCGGTACCATCCAGTACCAGTATTTAAATCACTGAAATCAAATAGGACCACTTGTTCACCGGCTCGAAATATACTTTGAACAATCGGTACTCGAACTTTCTCAATCACAAGTTGTCTTTCCAGATAAAAACTTCTTTACGATAAAAAATTCTCTTCTGCCGCTTTCCATGCTAAATTTGTAACACGTAATTGGTGATATTCTTATGCTCAGCCGCCTTTCAGTTGCTCACGACTGTCAGCAGCGTAACCAGTCAGTTTTTGCAGCATCCCCGCACTGGTCCAGACCAAAATCAGATTCAGGCTGATTAACTCGATGCAAGTAGCGCGTAACAACAGAAGTGAGGCTAACAGCTTCCATCGAGGCCGACCAACTTGTTTTGTATCAATTCTTGATGGTTGATGTACGGACCCCCCTGGGTATCCCGTCAATCCCGCGAAAACTTCTGGAGTCTCTGGCGACGACGACATTCTAGAACGTCTCAGTGGCGGGATAAAACCTGGAGATTTTTCCGCCAGGATGCGCCAAAAACTTGACTCCGAGGGTGCGCCGTTAGTCGAGGATAACGATCAGCCATCGGCTACTATATTGTCAGACCTGAATCTCGCATGCCAGCCACGGAGAGAAATTCTTTGATTAAAGTAATGAAAACGCCATTTTGTGAAAAAATAAATAAAAGCATCCTCGGTACACATTTTATTTGTTTTTGTCGACATGCCGCTAATAGGGGAGATGTCGAATGAGCCATGATTCACAAAAAAATTGTGGACTTGTTTAATATATCAATTAAGGAGACGATTACCGTTTAATTGGGTGTTTAATTGGGTTATAATGCATGGGGAGTGAGGACTTATGGAGAGAGTGTATTTGACTTATTTGGAATTGAATGGTGATTGTGAGTCGGAGATGGAGAATCTATTGTGTAGTTTTTATAATAGTGCAATTGTATTTTATTCTTTTGTGAATTTGAATAGTTGGAATGATTTATGATCAATTTTTTAAGTCAACTTGAACAATTTGACGGTTTTATAGTTAATTTAAATTGATTGATTCAAATTGCTTCATTTTGTACCAGTATTGCGGTACTAGTTTTTATGCATACTACAATTTCCTAAATCAACTGATACCACATAGTACCTCTACTTAAATTATTTAAATCAGCTGGTACCACGTGGCATCTGTACTTAAATAACTTAAATCAACCGGTACCAGTTGGTACTAATACCCAAATCTCATCAATCAACTGGTACCAGCAGGTAGCACAAAAAATTGTACCTCAAACAATTTGTACCTCAACTTTATTTTTACTGCGTCTTTGTTGCTAAAAACAACTAAGAAATTTGCCCATTTTAAGCGGTTTCTTTCCCAGAATATCGCTCCCCAAAAGTGCATTCGGTCGAGAAGCTGCAACGATTTTCGTCGCGTATTATGCCTGGTGCAAAAAGGCCCCCAAGAGGGGCAGCAAGAAATCGCTCGCGCGGCATCGCGAGACTTTATATACTTTATGCCCGAGTCCCTCGGCCGATTTTTTTGCGCTTGATCATTCGAGTAGCCGGCGCACATCCGCGACGCCATTTCTGGAAAAGCCGTGCAATTATCCGCCGGCAAATCTGAGCGGCAGCTGTGTTCTCCAAGTTTGGCCTCTGCTGGTCACTTGCGTGCAGTTTCTCGCCGCGAACGTCAGAGAGAGAGAGAGAGAGGCGTTGTGCCGCACCGCTTTTACGGAATTTGACGTCTTAATTGGACGTCTCGTTTATGTGCCTTTAAGGCGAATTCATGGCGCACGAGGTCGCATCAGTTGCTTCTGCTGCTGCTTTCCATTGTATACGACTGTAATTAAATGACAGTAATCATTTGTTGTTCGCCAATTACGAATTTTGCCTCATTGTAGGGAAGGATCTTGGATATTCTATGGAACTTCAGGATTTTTGTATTGGTTTAAACTTTTAAATTGCACTCTTAGTATTAAAAAGAATAAGAAAAGAAGGAGACAATAACTGTAGTATTTTTAAACACTTTATCGAATTTCGCTTTTCTAAAGGATTAAAATATCATGTGTATTTATAACTTGGTCAGAAACTAGCAAGGTGATAATTTAATGAAATCGTGATGATAAATTTAAAAATATTCAAAATATTTATTAATTCAACAGTTAATATTTCAGAGAAACTTTTAAAGATCGTGGGTAGTTTCAGTGATAAATTTTTCTTCTTTCATATAAAGAATGAATGAAAATGATTATCTGTAATAAAAATACAACGCGAGCCATCTGTATCTAGTAAAATTATTTTAGAGGTTTCCCAGATTAACGACAATAAATAGTGTCGATTTCGCAAGCTCAGCACGACCATTTGGGTTGACATCAGATCTAGCGGATTTCCTTCCACCCACTGGAATTACTGACGACGATAACGTTTGTAGGGAATTTCACAAAGTAGAGATAAAATTTAAAAAAATACTTTTTTAAACAATAAAATATCTTATATTATTATTCATTAACATATTAATATTAATGCATAGCTGAAAATTTAGCCCTATGAGCTATTTCCTTCCAGGATTCCATTTCTTTTAAAAATTATCAAACAAAGAGTATGCTTTCAAATTTTCTGTTAGAATAACTTGAAAACTAAAATTCTCTAGAATTAATCAAGGTAGAATATCTTGACAAATAATAACTTCTTAGGCCATACGATTATTAAAATAGATAATTTTTTTTACCGTATACAACATACGTATGGCTAGTAAATTTTCCCAACAAGTTCTGCAGCCCACGTGGAAAGTGTTATTCAATCTTTATCACTTATTGTGAGGTATATTAGAAGCCATAATTATTCTACTAGTCTTATGGCAGTCTAATATAGGACAAGAATATAATTTGGGCCACATTACTAGTACTAATTAAAAGTATTGTTATCTGATGCTATTATTATTTGGTAGCAGCACCAATATAACTGAAATCAATTGGTACCATTTCGTACCTAACAATATTTCTTGATACCAGTACTTAAATCACGTAAATGTATCGGAAACATTTAGTTCCACTAGTTAAACCACTTCAATGAGCTGGTACCACTTGGTACCATTACTTAAAGCACCTAAATATACTGATACTATTTATAACCTTCACTAAAATCACTTAAAATAATTATTACTACTTAAAACCATCACCGAAATACACCTAAAACAATTTGTATTGCCTGGTACCAGTACTAAATATTCTTTGAACAATGTTATCTAATTTCATCGGTAGTACCAGTATTTAGATCACGTTAATGAAACGGTATCACTTGTGTCTAGTATTTGCATCACTTAAATCTATTAATACAACTTGGTAGCATCACCGAAATGTACCCAAAACCATGTTTGCCAACTGATACGAGTACTGAAATATGCTTTAAACATTGTTAGCTAATGTCATCACTTGGTACCAGAAACTTAAATTAGGTAAATCAATCGGTATCACTTGATTCCACTACTCATGTCACTTAAATCAATTGATACAACTTGGTACCATTAACGAAATGTACCCAAAACCATTTGTGCATCTTGGTACCAGTACTGAAATATTCTTCAGACGCTGTTACCAAGTTTCATCACTTAGTACCAGTATTTAAATCACGTAAATTACTCGGTATCACTTTGTTCTAATACTTAAATGACTTTAATCAATTGTTACAACTCGGTACGATTATAGAAATGTGCCAAAAACAATTTGTACCAGCCAGTAATAGTACTGAAATACGGTTTGAACAATGATTAATTACCAATATTACTTGATACCAGTACTTGAATCACGCAAATTAATCAATATTACTTATTTCCACTACTCAAATCACTTTATAATTAGCTGGTATTACTTGGAACCATTAATAAAATTTGTTTAATCTACTGATACTGTTTATTGCCTCTGCTAAAATGGCTTAAATAAATTAGTTCTAATTAGAATCATCACCGAAATTTACCGAAAACAATTTGTGTTACATGGTACCAGTACTGAAATATTCTTTACACAGTGTTGGCTAATGACATCACTCAATGCCAGTATTTAAATCACGTAAATTAATCGGTATCACTTCATTCAAGTACTTGTATCATTTAAATTAATTCAGACAACTTGGTACCATTACCAAAATGTACCAAAAACAATATGTTCTACTTGATAATAGTACTGAAATATTCTTTAAACAATGTTACCTAATTTTATCACTGAGTACCAGTAAATTAATCAGTATGACTTGCTTCCTCTACTCATATCACTTGAATTCATTGGTTCTACTTGGTACTATTACCAAGATGTACCCAAAACAATTTGTTCCACTTTATACCAGAAATGAAATATTCTTAAAATAGTGTTACCATTTGATACCAATGCTTAAATCACGTATCGCTGTATCTCTGTATCTCTGTAAATCTGTATCTCTTCGTACCAAAACTTAATTTACTAATATTATATGTTAATATTTGGTACCATCTTTTAAATCAACTTCTTCTAGAAAATAGAGCTTCAGAAAATATGCGTTGATAAACACATAATGATGTGTGATGATAATGTGTGTAATCAAGGTAGAAAACCTTGATAAGTAAAACACTAAAGGCATAAACTTATGAAATGATTTAATTTTTCCCACCGCATATCTCATATCCATAGTAAATTTTCCCAGCGGGTTGCATAGCCCACGCGGAAGGTGATATCAATTCCTTCAATCTTTATTCTTTATGGTTGTTCTCACGTGACGAATGACGGCAACGGATAACGACAATAATGAACGATAACGAAGCGTAGAAGGAGACGACGAATCAGATGCATAAAACATAAATTCGAGGTGTAGGCAGCTCAGAAGGCTCCGAAGGCTCAGATTAAGTGAGTTTGATCAACAAGCGTGGCTCGCAAAAGCGAACGGGGGGGTCATCGAGAGCGAACGTGGGACGAACGCAGCGTCGGTGTCGGTACGCCCGCGTGGGATCTCCAGTGTGTGCGACTTGGTCCAGGTCGTTACCCAGATGCCAGGGCGTCGTGTGCGTTCTTCTTTCACGATGACGTCCCGTCAAATGAGGTGTGGGAGACAAGAGGTCCTTCGCCATCGACGACACCAAGCGAGGTCGTTCTGCTGCACTGGAGACTCAAGACTTTACGAGATTAAAGTGCAGAAAGACACTATCGCAACGAGAAATGTTTTGTTGATTCTACTAAACGTTTTGTGACTTTAAAGTCCAGGCATTGCGTGGGCGAGCTCACAATGCCGCCAGACGGATAAATACGTGTGTACTTAACTCCATGAAATAAATGATTAGGATCTGCAAAACATGCTTACAATTTAAGTGACAATTCCATATCTTGCATTATGAGTTTCAGCTTATCGACTATAAATAGAGCCTTATTTGCCTTTTGAGTATTATTCTTGTCAAGGTGCTATATTTTTTTGTGAAACAAGACACCAGGACATTTATTAGTTTTCCAAGGAGAGATTGAGTTTTCAAGATAGCATTTTATTTCTAGTATACATGTGATTATAGTTATGGTTTTTCTCTTTCAGGAACATACATTGATTTGTGTCTTTTCATATAAAATATTCTTTTTCTGTTTCTAGGGAGCCGTGCATAAATTACGTAAAGTATTTTTGTTGGGGGGGGGGGATTTTCTATGCTGTATCACGCGTAAGATATTTTCAAGCCAAATAGTTGTTTTGAAAAGCAATTTAGTTCTTACTGTAGTACCTAGGTTCTAGTACATTAAATGTAACAAAAAATTGTGTTACTTTATTGATAATTGTAACAGTATTACTTGTAATTTACCTCATAATATTAGTATTACCTAGTAATATTATTATTAATATTAAATGTGATGTAATAATCATAAATTAAAGAAACACTAATAGATGAATAAACAAAAAAGGGCTATTCAAAAATTACGAAGGGAGTCTATTTGAAAATTTCAACCTCCATTTTCCCATGTGAGATACCGTGCGATTTCCTCCGACTCCCCCAAAATCCATTTATTTATAGCAGGTTTCACAGTCTTTCCCTTTTTTCTCGTTCTTCCACCTAAATGCGATCCCAATATTTTTGTTTAAAAGTTCATTCTTTTCGGTTGACCGGTTCACTGTTAAATTTTTGGTTAAGAATTAATCTTTTTGGTTCGAAATTTAATTTTTTTGTTGAAAATTCATCCCTTCTTGTAGAAATTTAACCTTTTTGGATAAATGTGCAACTATCAGGTTAAAAATTAATCTGTTACGGCTAAAAATAAACTTTTTCGTTAAAAATTCACATGTTCGGATTGAAAATTCAACTATTTCGTGGAAAATTGAATAATTTTGCTGGTCAAAAATGCAATCGTTTGATTGAAAACTAATCTCTATATTTATTTTTTGGTCCAACTGAACTGTTTTTAATTAAATTTTTTTTTTATTTTGGTTGAAATATTGACTATTGCATTTCTTTTTGAAAATGCATCTTTCTAGGATGAAAATTCAACTACTTTCTTCAACATTCATTTTTTGGGAAATTCATAATTGTATTCGCAAGTTCACTTAGCCATTTTATTGAAAATTCATATTTTCGGGTTGAAAATTGAACTATTTTTTAAAAAATTCATCTTTTTAAGTTGAACATAATTCAGCTGCTTATTGTTTGAGACTGGAACTTCTTTCTTAAAAATGTATATATTTTTTGTTGAAAATTCATCATTTTACTTGATAATTTATTTCTTTGGTTGAAAATATAAATATTTTGTTGAAATCTCGTATCTCTAGTTGAAAATTAATTCTTTTAACTGAAAATTTAAATATTTGGTAGAAGATTCAACTATTTTATAGAAAATTTGTCTCTTTCTTTCTAGAAAATAAATCTTCTTAATTGAAAATTTAACAACTTGATTAAAAGTTGAACTAATTTGTTAAATATTCATTTTATTAGTTGAAGATCCATCTCCTCGAATGAAAATGTAACTATTTTTTGGAAAAATTTCTTGTTTTGAAAATTAATTTCTTCAACTGAAAATTTAAGTATTTCATTTTAGGTTCAAAATTGATCGTTTCTATAGATTAAAATTGAAATAATTGTTGAAAAATTAACTTTTTAGTTGAAAATTCATATTTTCGTTATGAAAATATAACTGTTTTGTAAAAAAATTTATCTTTTCAGGTAGAAAAACCCACTGATTGGATAAAAGTTGAACCACTTTCTCAATTCATTTTTTTTTTAATCAAAATTTATAATTTTATCTATAATTTCATTTCATTGGTTGAAAATTGAACTACTTTCAAGAAATCTCGCCTTTTAAAATTGAATATTAATATTTTTAAATGGACAGTAAATATTCTATTTTTGATTAAAACTTAAACTTCTTTACTTGCAAAAATCCACTATTTGATTAAAAACTTATGAATTTTGTTTAAAATTCGTCCTGCTTGGTAGAAAATTAATTTTCTTGGTTGAAAATTCATGTTTCTGGTTTAAAATTCAATTCTTTTTTTAAGATTCAACTATTTTGTAGAAAGCTCGTCTTTTTGGCTTGAAAATTCAACATTTTGTATTAGATTGACATTTTGTTCCTTTCTTGATTAAAAAATCCTTTTTGGTTGAAAATTAAACTCTTATCAAAACTTCGTTTTTTTATTTGAAAATTCGTCTCTTTTGGTAAAATTTCATCTTTATTGTCTAAAAATTTACCTTTTTTTGTTGAAAATTTTGTCTTTTTCGGATTAAAATTAATTTTTTTTTTCAATATTGTAGAAGTTCTTGATGTACGTTGTTGGCTTTTTATATGTAGGTATTTCTTTCTTGGTTAAAAATTTATCTTTCTTAGTTGAAAAATTGTATTTTGTATTTTTTTTTTTAAATCATATATTTTTGTGAAAATTCATCTTTTTTTGGTAAAAAATCAATTTTTTTGTCAAAGATGCAACAATTCGGTTGAAAATTATTCTGTTTCAGTTAAAACGGGCCCCTAGGTGGATTGATGCTGGTATGGAAAATAGCCTTTCAAAAATGCTTTTTGCAGGTATCACTTGTTACTGTTACTCAAAACGCTTAAATAAATTTGTACGATTTGGTACTAGTTATTACCAATAACTTAAAAAATCCTAATCAGCTAGTACCATTTTGTACTATTACTAAAATGTGTTCAAAAACAATTGTTACGGCATGATACCTGATAGTGCAGCTTGTTAGAAGTACCGAATAATTTAAGTTAGTTGGTGTCACTATTTAAATAACTTACTACAACTTGAGCCACATGTTATCAGTAGTAAAATGATTTAAATCATTTGGTATCATTGGGTTAATGTGCTAAAATAGCCTTGTATTAATTTCTATTTAATGGTATAACTTGTTACCTTTAATTAAAATACATAAATCAACCTGTACGACATTCTACCACAACTCAGATATTCGAATTTACTGGTACCACTTATTGCCATAACTTAAATTATCCAAATAAAAAAATAGAGTGCTAATTAGCCATATAGAACTTTCTGGAAGTAAATACAAACACAAATAAAATAAATACAAATCAGCTGGTACCTTTTGGTACTATTACTGAAATATACTTTTAAAAAAGTTGGTACCACCTGGTGCCAGTAAACACAAAAGAATTTTTACAATGATAACACTTGGTATACATAATATTGCTTCATAGAAGCGCATTTGGTTATCGATACGTGTGTATTTAACTAAATGAAATAAATGATTATGATCTTTAATAAATGCTTACACATCCAGTAAAAATTGTTCATATTCCATTATGAGTTTTAGCGATTCGAAAATAAACAAAGACTTACTCATTTTTCGAATATTGGATTTGTCCTGGCGCTAGTTTTTGTATGAAACAAGACACCAGGCTATTTACCAGTTTCCCAAGGAGATATTAAGTTTACAAGGCAAAATTTTAATAAAGGTATAAATATTCCTGTAAAAATAGTTTCTTCTGTTGCAGGAATGTAAATTGGTGATAAAGACAAAATTCATAATGTGTGGTTTATGAAAAAATCCATAAGTTTAAAGATTTAAATTCAGTTTATGTTGCAGTTCTCTTATGCAGCATGTTGCATCTCCTAATTTAGAATTTCAATAATATGAATTTATTTATTATTTATTGTGTAACAGAAAATTATTTAAAAAATATAAAGTTCTCCAATAAAATATACGTATGGTTAAAGTTATGTTTAAATTTTTCTCAATTATTCTTCTTCTCTTACTTTGAAAATCATTTAGAAAAAATATTCTGTTATGATAATAAATAGATTTTTTCATACATTTCAAGAATTACTCTATTTCAAACGATGAAATTGTTCTTTTCAAACATCCAACAAAAGTGAAATAATTTGAATGATCTTTTTTATCAGGATAAATATGTTTTTCGGCAACATAATATTCATTGGAATTTGTGTTTATTTATTTAAGTTCTGTTGCAAAAATCACTGGTAATCAAATGTAATTTACTATACCATTGTTAGCTCATAATCGACAAGTAGCCAAAGTTTTTATGAGATACGAGCATTTCAGATATAAGATAAGAAACCTCCATTCTTTTCTCACTTTCGCTTTACGAATATATCTGTCCGTGTAGAAAATTATGTAGTGATTTACAATTATAGGTTGACTTATCTTATTTCTCCGATAGTAACTCAAACTAATTTTTTTGTACAATATATTAAGTAAGGCATTGAAAAACAAAAATGAAAATGTGAATATCAGTTAATGTATAGAATTCCTGAAAATAAACAAGAATCCAACGATCAAATTTGGGCAACCACCAAAAAATTCTCCTATTGCAATTCCTAAAAGCAAAAACAAAATTTGTTTCTTTGGACAAAAATAAAAAAGAGGAAAGAAAAATGAGAAGGCAACCAACCAAATCCCCTTCCTTCTCTTTTTTATTTCGTTCGTCTTATTTATTTATTTATTTTTTTTAATTATCAAATCACAATATAAAAGCATTTATAATATTAAAAAACTTTTCGGTGCTCGTACAGCACCCTTATCAAGGTAACAAAAATTAGAACAGGTCGGAGCAGCAATCAAAAACGAAGCCATGTGTGGGTCAAAAGGCAAATCCGTTACAAACAAACAAGAAATGAGAGGAAGACAAGATTCATGAAAACCTATTGCTAAATGTAATTAACCATACTAGAATAACTTTGTTTAATTCATCCAAATCAGTTTTCAAATTAATAGACAACTTATATTGTTTTTTAATATAAGGCATTTTCATAAATTCTCTCTCTCATTGCTTTCACTATGTAAAATTTCAATATTATCCCATTCCAAACTCATGGTCAACATCAACAAACCCTCTCGTATGTCTTGCAAGAACACTCTTATAACAGCGTCCCAAACGAACATCACTTTTGTGTTCCTCCATGCCCACGTAAGTCATCTTACAGATCTTGCAAGTGATCTTGTAAACAACACCACCT
Source organism: Andricus coriarius (assembly GCA_932066315.1). Classification (NCBI taxonomy): domain Eukaryota; kingdom Metazoa; phylum Arthropoda; class Insecta; order Hymenoptera; family Cynipidae; genus Andricus; species Andricus coriarius. The sequence continues at coordinate 13,332 of CAKNWT010239430.1, forward strand.
TTTTCAAATTTATCTGAAGCATCTTTATCAAAAATATGCCTTGATAACGGTGCTGTATGATCACCGAAACGATGGTAAATATTATAAATCCTTTTATATTGTGATTTGATAATAATAAAAATAAAAAAGACGAAAGAAACAAAAAAGAGAATGAAGGGGATTTGTTTAGTTGCCTTCTTATTTTTCTTTCCTCTTTTTTATTTTTGTCCAAAAAAAAACAACTTTTTTTTTGTTCTTAGGAATTGTAGTAGGAGCATTTTTTGGTGCTTGTCCAAATTTGATCGTTGGATTCTTGTTATATTTTCAGGAGTTCTATACATTGGCTTGAATGTTGGACGTTAAATGGGATTTTCAATTTGATTTTAATCTAATTTAAAATTCTTAAATTTTAATATCATCTAATACAAATTTTAGCAAATTTCTGAACAAATGACAATAAAGTCACTTTTTGTAATAATTTTTAATCTCATCACGTCGAACTTCAGGAATATTAAACTGTTATGCAGCGGAGAATGTAGTATAACAATAATTTTTAGCTTCTAACATCTAACTTCATTTTTTAAGAAATTTAGGAAACACGCAGATGTGTTAAAAGAAATAAAAATCTTTAAAAATTACTTTTTTTGAAAGTTACGGAAGCCTACATTACGTCACAAACTGTAATACAAAATACTGGAGTTTTGAATTCGTAGGAAATGTTCCGACGAAATAATAATTTTATTTCTCTCTCCACAAAACTTATCTAAATGAAATTAGACAAGTTCTTATCCGTAGCGGAACGATAGACTAGTGCTTATTCATAATGGGATGATAGTCGCTTTTTTAACGGTAACGGAACAATAGCCTAATATTTGTACAATCCATCGATATGTCTCTTCGAATTAGTCTTATTCTTATTCACACATCATAACCATTCTTGCCACGGTCTGCCTTTGGGCACGCTGCTGTTTACTTTACCTTGATATACTTGTTTCGTTAATTGATCATCTGTCATTCTCTCAACATACTTAAATCACCTTACCCAAATTTTTTTAACATATGCCAGCTAGTGTCTCCTCTACACGAAATTCTTTCCGGATTATCTCATTACTCACTTTGTACATTAGTGTTTTGCCACACACCATGCACAGGAATTTCATGCTAATCGCGTTAATTTTACTCTTATCCCTTTCTTGGTAGGTCCAGGTCTCGCTACCGTACAGCATAGTCTGTGTAAATATAGAATTATATATTTTTATTTAATTTATGTTAGTTTTGAGGCCTATGTTTTTCATGCTTGTATTCAGTTTGTTTAACATTATTTGCAAGTCTTCGATTGACTCTGACATAACGACCTTATCACCTGCGAAAGCTAACCCACGTACCCTAACTGTTCCGAAATCCACATCTTCTTCGTCGAAGATGGTCATTCTTAGACACTGTTCCACGAATATAATAAATAGCCATGAGGACATAACGCATCCTTGTCTAACACCTTGTATAGTATCGAACTATTACTTGCATATTACTTGCATATATTGTTTTTATCACTCAGAAAAAAGTTTCTTTTACTCAAAGAAGATTTCTTTGAATCAAAGAAAAATATGTGTTGGCTCTCAGTCAAACAAATTTTTCTTTAAATCAAAGAAATATTTTGGTCGCCTTTCTTTTTGTGGTTCAACAGAATATTTTACTGTTTTAATGAAAAATTTTGTTCCATTTGACGAAAATATTTCTTTAATTTAAAGAAATTTATATTGTTTCAATGTATATTTTTCTTTACTTTAAAGAAAT
>CAKNWT010239450.1:0-10949 GCA_932066315.1 Andricus coriarius
GAAATGTATGGCAACATGTTTATTATGTATTTTAGAAAAATATTATATCCTTATTAATTTAAAACTTTACTTGATCATATTTTTGGTTAAGAAATCGATTTTTTCAGCCGCAAACATCTGTACCTGACTTACGCTATCGAACCGATTAGTAGCAAGTTTCGAAGAGATGTCAGTGGCAAGAGATTTACGATACCTACCTAAAAATTTTTGATATAATGGATAGTTTTTGAAATTCGTCGTATTTAGTGTAAAAAATGCAAATCCAGAGATGATATAAATGGTAAACTTTTGAAAACTATTCAATATTTGGAAAGTTCTTGTAATATTTTTCTAGAATATGTTACTGAAAACTTCTCATTAAAATTTGGTATAGATCGGTTGCATAGAATAAGCTACAGTGGTGAACACAGGTGAAAAATTTCATTGTTTACAGTCATTCCACAATAATGCATTTTTATTCAAGAGTACAATATATTTAAATAAAATCTCATAGAAAATGAACTATCGATATATTTTGGATAAAAGCATTTCAAACAGTTAACAACTTCAATTATCCGACGTCGAATAATCTTCATCGGGAGACGGATTCACAACCACATTCACAACTTCATATGTAGTTGTTAATTGTTTGCAACGTTTTTATCCAACTTCAGATAAAAGTTATCTCTGGGATTTACTGTGACACTTTCTATTTTGAATCGCAATTGAAAAATTCAATTGAAATTTTCATTGAATAATATGGTACCACTTAATTGAATTAAATGATAAAACAATTTAATTATTTTTTAGCGAAAATTATTTAAAGAATTAATTCAATTTTTCATATTTAGTCAATTATTTTTTTAATTGAAACTAAATTAATTAAAAGTACCTATCTTGTTTTAATTACAGAAATTACATTAATCCCCACCAAAAAAATCTGCGATGCAATACATCTGTCAAGTAAAACTATATGGATTTGTAAAGTCAAAGTTAGCCAAATAATTTGGGAAAAAATATTCATGATAAAATATGTAAAGAAAATTTGTTATAAAGTACCCTGCAGAAGTTTTTTAATATAGATTTTAAAAAGCCAAATTAAATATTATAAAACTTGACGGCGTTGAATTTTATAAGCAAAATTATTTCAATAAAAATTGCTACGTATGTATAGGAGATAGACGATATAATGTAATCCCGCCAAGTTGTATAATAATATGGCTTTTTAAAATTTTATTCTAACATTCCTGTAGGCCACTTTATATCTAAAATCTTTCTAACCTTAAATGACTCACTGCTGATGTTTTTACCCTATTTGAAAGTTTGGGGTTAAAAAAGTTAAATTTTTTCTTTTCATTGATATGCCACAAGATAATAAATATTGAAAAAATTCTAATTTTATGAAGCTCTTGTCAGAAAAATAAAGTTATCTATTTCTCACGGTACGTCTTGGTGAACTTGAACTGGACGCGACAAATTAATTAATCTGGATGATTCACTTCAATTAATCCATAGAACTTGAAAGATATGTTCGTAGCACAGTTGGCCAATCCAACAAAAAAGTTCAACAAGCAAGTCATTTATTCGAGGACTTCCCTTTAATGCGATACATTTTGCACACCCTTTGACTAATCAAAGAAGGCTCTGTTACTTTTTCCTCCATTTTACTTCATTAAGTCAATGCGATCTGTTTGGTCAGTGGGACGAGTCAACCAATGATATCAAATTTCCAACCACAGCACGTTCCTACTTGTGCACTTGAGGTCATTCTTTTCTTCAAAGGAAAAATTATTACTGAAATACAACATTCATATTGATTCAGCTGAATAAATTAATGATCCCTTTGTTTTTTCAGAGACAGCTGATAAAATATTGTCAGTGCTTTAGAAATCAGAAAATCCGCAGGGAAATCTCTGTTTAAATTTTAGAACTTTCTTTCTGAATTATCAGTATTTTCGGGTAATTTCACTAAAAACAATTTGCGAGTTAACTTGCGGAATAATTGGCTTAATGGTTCAGAGGCTCGGAGTTTGCTTTTCATTAATTATTATTAATTGTAGATAATATTGGAATTACAATTTCGAACACTATATTCATTTCCTGTGGGTCAACTAAAAGATTTATTAGAATCGATTGCATCGTGTTTGGTGAAGCATGAATGGAGCCCAGTGGACAAGACAATAGGTAGATTAAGTACTCGCTTGCTATCGCTGTAACGTCGTTATGTTACGATTCGGTCGTAATATTGCAACGCTCGTAAACCATATTACGCCTCTTTACAATTAGCTCACATTTTATCCCAACCATACTGCTACTATTATTATAAATTCAGCAAATAATAAATTCCTATTTATTAAGATTTAGGAATAGAGTACAAATTATAATAGACTAACAAATTTTCCTTACGAGACAGGTTAAGAGGTTTAGTGACGATTCATTATGCAGGGCAAAGGGGTTAATGGAGAATGTGACATCACACATGGAAAATATAAATGTGAATACAATTTGTTTGAAATGCTTGAAAAAATGAAATTTTTTGATATTATTTTACAAGTACAGCGTCTAAATAAAGACTTCACCCTCTTTCCCCTATTCCACTCTTTACCCCTGGTTGAAAGAATTCCTCTTTTTCCCCTGTTTTCAAGAAACTTCTATTTTTGTTGAATATTAATTATTTTTAATTGAAAAGTCTGCTATTATATTTTTGGTTTTGAATTCATCTCTTTTTGATTGAAAAGTCTACTTTTTGGTTAAAGATTGAACTATTTTGTTGAAAAAAATGGTTTAGTTTAAAATTAATTTTCTTAACTAGAAATTTAGCTACTACATTTTTCGCTGATAATTGGTAGTTTTTAGTTTAACTTTGTTAAACATTCATTTTATTGGTTGAAGATTACACTATTTTCAAAAATTGAATAATTTGCTTGACAGTTAAACTACTTTGTTAAAAATTCATTTTATTCGTTGAAGATTCATCTCTTGGTTTACAATTTGACTATTTTGTTAAAAATTAGTTTTTTCAGTTTTAAAATTAATTTTTTGAACTGCAAATTTAACTATTCAATTTTCGGTTGAGAAGTGATAGTTTAAAATTGAATTATTTGGCTGAAAATGAAGTTTCTTGTTGAAAATTCATATTTTCGGGATGAAAATTCAACTTTTTTGTTGAAAATTCAGTTTTGTACAAAATTCTCCTTTTTGGCTCAAGAAAACAACAATTTGATTGACATTTTTTTTCTCTCATGAAGGATAAATCTTTCTTGGCTGAAAATTCATATATTTTGGTAGAAATTTTATCTCTCTTGTTTGAGATTGCTACTGTTTGTTAACAAATTAATCTTTTTCTGTTGAGGATTCAACTATTTTGTTGAAAATTTTTATTTTTTGGTTTATTTCAACTATTTCTGATTTTAAATTAAAATCTCTTTTTGATAAAATATCAACTATTACATTTTTCGTTGACAGCTCATCTTTTTTGGTTAAATTGGACTGCTTTTGAATTAAAATTAAAATGTGTTTTTGCTTGAAGTATCACCTATTACATCTTTGTTGTTGACAATTAATCTTTTTTTATTGAAAATTTAACTACTTGGTTGAAAGTTGTGTTTCCTGGTTAAAAGTGGTTTTTTTGTTGTTGATAGAGAGGATCCATCTGTTTGGTTTAAATTTTAACTATTTTATTAATAATGGAAAAACTTTTTCAAAAAGTGCAACTATTTGGATGAAAACTCGTCTTTTTAGCTTGAAAACTCAAATATTTCGTTGAAAATTCATCAATTTTGGTAGAAAATTAATCTTTTTTGTTTAAAAACTCAACTATTGCGTTGAAAATGTAATATATTTTGACTTGAAATTGTAAGCGTTTCGTATTTAATTTAATATGGTACCTATACAATATTTTTCGTGAAAAATCACCCTATCTACCTTGTATTGTGATCATTTTGGACTGTGAAGTCTGTGAAAATATTATGTTTGTATGTTTTGTGTTTTATGTTAGACGTTTATCAAATGAAATCGAAGACAAAATTTTGACTTAAAAGGATGGGCGGGTGTTTGTGATTGTGAGGTCACCCTGTGGGGTTCAGGGTTTTTGTGATGATCTGTGGCGAAGAACGGAAAGGGTGGAAAAAGTGTTCAAAAGAGCGTGACGTAGTTTTTGAACGGCCCTTAAATCAGATGATCAAAAATAATGTCTTGTAGTAATGGAAATAAATTATACTCGTAAACAAGTTTGGACTTGATTGCTAGAATTGTAAACTGTAACTTTCTCCTTTATATTGATTCATTCCACTCTTGTACTAACTTGTGACTAAAGACGTCGAGTTTATTGGTTCCCGAAAGCCGGACAAAGTAAACTTTTGTTAGCTACTGACAAGGGGATATTCCGGTAAATTAGACAAGTTTCGTGGTTCGAGACTTTCAAAATCAAAGCTTGCTGCATTGCTGGCATGCCTGGTTTGAAATTCGGTTAAAGCCATTGTTCAATGTTCACTCTTTCGCTTATTTAAGCTTACCAATCCTTCAATCGGTAAATCGAAAAATTCTTTCACTGCAAACCTGTTGATGGTAGATCGTGCCTCGGGAACAAAATGTTGCATCCTGCTATCAATTTCAGCAAGCAAAACAATCTTCTTGTGTATCAGAAAGTCGATCTCAGGTTTTTAATTCGTTTTCAATTAATAACAAGCAATCGTGCCTTAATCAGTTGCACTTTTCACAGTGTGAATACAATTATTCAAACACTTTTTCCGAACCAATCTTTCTGCATAAGATTATTTCAATTGTACAGTATTATATCGCTCCAGGATGAAGTCATTTTGTCAATTTTCAAAGAAGATTTTACGAAAATGATGAAAATTACAATGGGGGAAGCAGGACATGTTAAAATGTTATATATCCAACTTTTGGTCATACCGTTTATTTAAATAATATTTTGAGAAGCAGTTGCGAAATCCTATTTACGAAAATGTTTGCTGATATCGCTAGGATTATGTTTTATTTTTATTATATTTATAAGATTATTATATATGAAGCAACTCATATTAGGTTATGCTTCTACTGAAAATAAATAAGTATTTTTATGTTGTTATCAGAAGCTTTTAATTTATGATAATTTGTGACTTAGCATCACAGAATATCTATTTTTGCGTTTTATTGAAAGTGGACGACTTAACCCCACACTGAGGGGTAACGATGGAACACTGTGGACTACAATAACTCGTAATAGTCTTCTTTCATAGGATCATTAATGTCTATTTTCTGTTGACAATTTTGCAGCATTGTCCTCAAAATAACGTGTCAGTGCGAATATCTCAAGAAATAAATCTGGCATACAGAAATCTTGTGATTAATGTCAATTAAAAGGCCAGCGATTATCTTGGACAAGACTTTATACCATACATGGTTTTATTAAACCTGACCTTTATGAACGTTTGACCCATTTTCACACAATTTCACAATGTTTTTCAGCAAACGTAGTGAACATGCATCGGATTGCTTCATCGTGGTACGCTCTGCTAAATACCGCAACAGTGCGTGGCAAAACGTTTATCGGCATGGCATGTAGATACATGGGAATGGTGAAGTAAAATTTGAAAAATTATGACAGAATATCATTTAGTCAATTTGAGTTTAACAAAGAAACTGAGGCCTAAGGGTAGTTGTTTTTTTTTTAATTTTTAACGGAGATGCGGAATGATATCGACCCCTGGAATCTCGAGATTTGCAGTTACGCTCCTGCAGGAGGACGAGCAAAACGATGAGATTTTTTCACGGTGCATGGCGGTTTATTTCGGTCCAGACACACACACAAAGTACATATGTGCCCTGGAAGCGCACTGCTCTGGTCTTTTATCCGTGCCAGACGTATGAGGGACAGAGAGAAAAATAGAGAATTAGAGAGAGTAACAAGAGAAGCAAGAGGGAGGGAATTTCAACGAGGGAGAGAAGGGTACAAAAGAGGGAGAGAGATGAAGACAAAGGCCATGACTGTGTAGTGTGTAATGCCATGCTGAGACTCAAGAGAGTTGAGACATGAGACACCCACCCGCTGGAATCTTAATTACGTTACAGTCCATTCATGGCAGCTGATGCGCCGTTGTCATCAAATCTGATTAACGGCGCACACCTATCAGCATCATAAACGCTTGAGACCTCAACCTGGCAGCAATCGCGGGCGAGGGGTATTGATCTCAACGTGAGCAACGCAAGCTGTGTCACTGGTTTGCAAAATTCCCAGCAAATCCAGGATAACTGCCTCGCAGGATGTTAGAGATTCAAATGGAATTGGCTGAAAAGTCAATGGCAAATGGATTCCCACCGATAAGAGCCAACTGGGATCTTCGTCTATCCGCAGCTTTAGCGGCAGATTCCTTCTCCGATAAATCCGAATTGCTTGTTCCGTCCGAGAAAGAGAATTTTAGTTTCTGATCATTGTCACCTCAATTGCTCTCGGTTTCAATTGAAGACCGTCAACATTTTTTCACCGAAACGACCTTTGGAACAGTTCCAATTTCGGGTAGTTCATTCTATACAGATGCTCTTTTCAATGAGTTTGTTGATCCATGTTTTAGTTAACGGAAAAAGATTTGAGGGAAAATGTGCTACATGACTTCTGGAATCACTTTGCACTCTCTAAACGTGTAACATTGTTGACTAATTCATTCTGATGAAAGATTATCTTCCCAACTTTAAAAAATTCTCCTTCAGTTTTTACATCAGCTCCACATAATGCTTAAGTCATTAATCCACCGAACCCACAATTTCTGAAAAGACAGTGCTTAATAAGTCGATCGGGTGGCTCCAATTACAGTAGGTATCATCGAATTTTGTTCGATCACCATTTTTTGAACATTTATAACAGATCAATGTGGGCATGGGGCTTTATGAAGAAATACTTTCCAAGAAGAAAAAGCGGATATATGGAAGAAATAATGGACTTGTGCAGGTTGTGTTTATACTTTTAATACGATCGGCTTAACACCTTGAACAGCTTCCGCCTAGTTTAGCACCTACCCTACACTTTATACCGCAAGTGAAGTGCAACTTGTAACATACCGTTCAGGGCTTTATCAGTATTTACGATAGTTCGTCGAACACGAATGGTTCGCAGGTACAGTTTCACGAGTCAGCAACATTCCTATTACGTAGACTACTCTTCGCTTCCGTTATAGACTTTCCAAAGAACCATTCACCAAGGATTCGTGTCCTTCAGTTACTGAATCTTCACACGTAACTGAAAAGTGTATGTTTGGCTTCAACTACCTCCAATGAAATGCTCGAGGACGTCGTGCAAGGTGTTTTTTGTGAAACTGTTATTTCAGTAAATCGCCTCAGGATCTTCTTCACACTCGATATGGTTTTCTTTGAAAAGAGGATACTTTATTCGTTATAGGAATAAAGGTATACCTTGGTCCCTCCTATAAAATTATGCTAATCTGAGAGGTTTGAAACTGTTTTTTATTCACCTCATTCCTGGTGGTCAAAATATTTTATATTCCATTTTAATTCAAAATATTCGGTAACGAACTAATAACATTTCACTATAATTCAAGCACCCTTTTTCGAGCCCTTTTTATAGTCTACAAGCATCTTTGTGACTTCCTGCTCACAGCATATGTATGAGGAATTAAACATATTTCCTGTATCAAAATATGTTCAAACAACTCCCTATTCAAACTTCGAAATTGCTAAGAAACGGCATGAAATAACAGAAAAGCAAAGCCTTTGTCTTTGAAATTATTATTAAAATACAAAGTTTGTGTAATGAGAAAGGTGCTATGATGAAATCTTCTAAAAAAGAAGCAAAATAAGGAAGTACATTACGAACGAAATTATACACGGATACAAAAAGTTATAAGCATTTACAGGGCTGGGCGTGGCGAACCTGCATAATTTTAAATTTCATTGCCGAAACTCATGGGTTCATCGTTTATATTTGTAAAAGTATGAAGAGCGATGGCCTTGGGAAGCCTCTCGTTCGTCACGCGATGCCAAACTCTTTTAATTACCGGAAACTCAATACCTCGTCTTTCTCCCTGACTATGCAGATCAGAGGGTTCAGCCTATTCAATAAATCGATCGCTTCTCCACAAAAGTGGACAGAACGAAGAAAAACATATCTTATGTTAATAATATACGCAAAAATTCAATTTTCTAGAGCGAATATATATCATGCGAAAGTACAAGATACAGCTAATCAATTTCTCCATCTCGTATTCTAAAATTGAAATAGATTTATTCGATTCTATTTTAAAACTGAGATCTGTAAATTTGGTACTTAACTACTGTTCCGAATAATTTAGTGGTCCTTCAGTCGAATGTATATTTGAGCTCAAATGACATCATGTACAAATTAACATATTTATACTTTCTATGTGTAGATAAAATAAAATACAAGTCATTGCCCTAGGGCCTAGAGTTACACTACGTGATGACCACTTTTTAAAAATTTTGAATCATTATTCTTTTCAGGATCAGTAAGTTTAAAACTTTCGTTTCTAAATAAATTTTTTAATTAAAATAGTGACGTTAATTAAAAGTTAGAATTGTTTTACGACATGTCCTTTTTGCATTGTTCTAAGTGAAAAAATTCCAACTTCGTAGCCCATATTTTATATGAACAACTTCATTTCGATTTGAGAGATAACAACTTTCAAAAATATGTTTGAACTCAAAAGTAATAATCGGAATATTACTCTAAAGTCAATAATTAGGGAATAACTCATTTAATTCAGGGTATGCAATACAATAGAATAATGTAAACTATCATTCTGTTAAGGAACATGGCGTAGTATAACTTTAGGGCGAAGTGTCAAAAATTAAAAATGTATCCTGCGATTGATAAAATATATTGAGCGTATTTTTATTAATCGTATGATATTGCACTTTCAGTGTAGGGTTAAAGTTGCGAACGACAGTCGAGAAAAGAGGTATTGAGAAATCAGCAAACGACACTTTGTCAACACTTGCGATGCTGCTTCGACCAAATAATTAATTTGCTTACCAAGCATTTCACCATTGAAAGGGAATTCGATTCTGCTAATTATAACATACGTAGCACATGTATTGTGACATCTACAAAGCATTTTGCATAATAGAGTTAAAATACTTGCTAAATTAAAATACTCAACAAAATGATTCTTTGAATCGAGTTTTGAATAATAAAAACATTTCTTTGGCTATTTATTCAATTCAAACAAACACTTTTCCGAGCTTATGATTCTAATGTTTTAATTAAAAGTACTTTCAAAAACTAATCATATGAATTTTATATTTGATTTAGGGTCAAACAAACATTTTTCTGAGTGTAGTATTCTTCTGAGTAGTATTTATTATTGTTCACTTATTTTTATTATTGTGGAGAGTAAAGAAATGTATGCAAGAGCTTCTAAATTCGTTTAAGACGGACTCGAACCTCAAATTCTATAGATGTCAGTAAATTTAATTTTTTTTTCTTCTGTGACAATGACAATTTAACTTGTTTTGTTTTTAAATTTATACATGGCAATATTTAAAAATTTTCTAGACAGAATCCATTTAAAATCATGCAGAAAATGCAACTTCAAGTCACAGAAACATTCGTCTCCTAAATATGTTGGTTTTCAAAGGAAATAAGACGACATGTATTTTACCGATCTGAGAAAAAAAAATCATTTTCGCGAAGTTCAGAGTATTTGAAATTTTAGGGTTATTTGAAAAAAATACAAGTTTTTTTCAAACCTTTATAACTTTTAACTTCATTGAGATATTGAAGCTTTCTTTCTTGACTCGGGTAAGGTTAATTGTCCTCTTTAATTCTCGATTTTCTCAGAAACCTCACTTTCTGGTCAAGAGAACTATTTTTGGTAAGGTCGAATTTTCGCATTTTTGTTACACACGACAGATTCAACCAAATTTATGAAAAAGTTTGCTAATTTTAAAAAGTTCTACATAAAATACCTCTTACTCTTTTTTAATAAATCTTGTATCGTTCACGAACAAAAATGGAAAATTTTCATTTTTCAATACAAAATTCTCGTTACTACAAAAAGTTGTTGGCCCCACATGAAACTTACAGAATATCTTCCTTATAGAGAAAAAAAGTTTTTGTGTAATTGTGTTACACAAGTTGCTTTTTTTGAGTTTATGTTTTTTTTTTACATAAAATTGATTTTTGGAAACATACTTCTGTTGTTTGAACCCTTTTTGTACAATTCTGTTACACACGTGGACTTTGTATGCGTTTATGTTTTCAGAGATTTTTTAAAAATAAATCAAATAAACAGAGGCATTAGGCAATATACGTTGCTGCCGTTCTCTAAAGTTCGGTTTCTTTGTCGATCTTTGGGGAAAAAAACCGAAAATTCAATTTTTCGAAAGAAATTTCTCTTGACTAGAAAAATCGTTTGGCCTGCATGAAACTTACAAAATTTGTTCTTCATTCAAGTACAAATTCAACAGAAAAATTTCAGCAAAAAATAGGGTTGAGTTTTTGATAAAATGGGCAATTAAAGAGGATGTCAGGAAAGAAAGCTTAACCAAGTTCAAAATGATAAAGTCTTAAAGTAAAAATTGCTTTTTTTTTTAAACAGTTCTAAAGTTTCAAATACTCATAAGTTTGCGAAAATAATTTTTGTCTTAAAAGGGTAAAATAATTGTTGCACTGCCTGCATGATTTGAAATGGATTCGGTCTCTGAGCTAATGTTTCACACGAATATTTATTTAATTACCCCGTTTATGCCATTCGTAAATATTATTCGAAATTTTAATGTATCTGCCTAAATATTTTAAATTGTGAAAAATCTTTTGCTATACCAATAATTGAGATATCTTTGAGACAATACACGTTGTAATGAACGTTCCCAGTTCCCGTAAATAAAACGCGCTGTTCAGTAATGAATAAACTAAAATTCTTAAATTCTCTGGAAGAAGACTCAGCGATTTATCTTTCATTCAATTTTTTTCAATTGTTTAAAATATCGCCTTTTTT